>PVKS010002186.1:0-122935 GCA_004027875.1 Aplodontia rufa
AAAGAAGAAAAAAAAAACTAAAATAGCTGGGCACAGGGCACACACCTGTAATCCCAGAGGCTCAAGAGGCTGAGGCAAGAGGATGGCAAGTTCAAAGCCAGACTCAGGGACTTAGTGAGGCCCTGAATAATTTAGCAAGACTATGTCTCAAAATAAAAAACTAAAAAGGGCTGGGAAAGTGACTCAGTGGTTAAGTGCCCTGGTACCACCCCTCCCCCCACAACAACAAATCAAAATCCTTTATTGTTGTTTTCAGTGGACTTCTAGAGTAAAGTAGGTTCGATATTGAGCCCATCAGCTATACCCCAGTATTTTGAAGTATTGCTTTCTTTATTCCCATAAAATCCCACAAGGTAGGTTAGGTGTCTTTCCCATTTTGTGTCTTTCCTGAGACACAGATCACATGCTCCACTGAAAAACAAAGGCTCAAGCTCAGGTCTTTTCAAGTTTTTTGTTGTTGTTGTTTTTAATCGTACCTTATCATACATTATCACAACACTGATGCTCTATCTAGACCTCAAATATAGTTTATCAGACTTTTAAGACCTCCATTTCTTCACTTTCTATTAATATCTCAAGTGTTTTAGACAATAAAGTAATTTTAAAAGAGTGACATTTGATCATTCTCTTATCTTATATTGATATGTAAGTCTTATTTTTAATAAGGATATACCACAAAATCATTTAACAATATAAACCTATACATTACTTTTTGTTTTTCATTGTTAGGCTGGCTGGGGGCAGGGCTTCAGCCAGGCCTCATGGCCAGTCATGGCGACAGGCTGGGTGTGTGGCTTCAGCTACCTGGCCCAGTCATGGCACTGGCTAAGGGGCAGGACAAAGGGCAACTTGCCCGCAAAAAGAACAGCCAATTGGGACGCTGGCAGACAAGCTCCGATGGATTGATGGACCCACCAGCCAATCTCTGAAGGACCAACCCCATCATGAACTTCCAGTTAGCCAGCAAAACCAGCTGCCTAGCCAAGGTCTAACGCCATTTTCCCTGCCTGCCATTCTGGCCGGCTGTCACTTTCCATGCCTGCCCTCATTATGGCAGCGCAGGTGAAATTGGCCCGAGAGCCACAAGTCCAATAAACATCTCCACCTGAATTTACACCAGTATCATTATTCCTGTCTTCTATTTTTTACATTCATTTTTTTTTAAATGCACATCTCCCCCCTCAGTAATCACTGTGCTCTGGTGGAAATTAGCATACCTTTTTTCGTAGGGTTGAATGAAATAGTAACATATATCAAAGTTAGAACTCTTGGGACTTCTGTACCCTGACCCTGCTTATGGAGGAAGCCAGTGCTCAAGGATACGTAGGGTGTCCCTGAGGCTGTGTCCCTCACAGATCAATGTGGAGAACAGGTTAGAAGAGGATGCATAATAGTAGCAAACACTTTGCACAGGTTATTTCACTTACTGTTCAAAACTCCCTCAAGAAGATTTATTATTCTTCTTTTGTAGATGAAGAAATTAAGCACAGAGAGGTTAAGTAAATGGCCTGAGGTTTCATAGCTTGGAAATGGAAGAGTTAGGATTGGTTTCAAACCCAGGCAATCCATAAGATCTTTTTTTTTTTCAGTTTAAAAATAAAAATAAATCATCACAAAATATATACTGTGGTGTTTGATAATTGGCTCTCAAAAAGAAAAACAAATGCCCCAGTTTGAAGCATTGGCATTGCATGCATACTTCCACCAACATTAATTTCAAGTTCCATAGGGGAAAGCTTGAAAACCGGATGTAGGGAAAGATACACACAGTTGGCTCCTGAGTGTAGATTTGTGCCAAGGTTGCCACGCCTCAATTAAATGAGTTCATGGAGGCTGAAGACGTAGGGCTTGGCAGTAGATCCTCAGCTGTTCTTTTTCTCCTGCAACAATGAATGAGCAATAATTGAAGCCAATACTCATACTTGGTGAGAACTGTGGATACCCTGTTATATGTGTAGCAGTCTATGTAAGCATACATGGGATGCTAGAGGGATGATAATTTTTCAAAATACTGAACATGAAATATCTGTAATTAGATTAGATGATGGCTAGTACATCAGGTAGGTGGCAGGTGCTGTAATTCTGTGTGGCCATGCTAACCATCAGCCCTATTTTGAAAGAATTAACGATGCTGCCTCTGTTCCCTATTCCTAATGCACACCTTGGCCCCAGGGAGAACAGAAACTAATAATGCCCCATGTCCCCAGAGTACCATTAGCTGCCTGGCGGGTCTTTTTTAGGACGACCAAGAGGTTTTCTCTTGGGAATGTTGAACTTTGTACAGTCTTCCTCTCCAACTGACTACTGAACAAATAGAAAACTCCCATGTGAAAATCATTTGGATTATTTTGGGTTATCTTTGGGAAAATACAGTAAGAAATCAAAGAACTGACATGAGGGTGCGTGTCTAACAGGCATTCAGTGAGCAGTCAGCTGTAATTGCATGTAGTGAAGGACTGAAGCCAGCTTGAGCGATAAGCTCAGCAAACATTCTGAGTGGTGTCTGTAACTCATGACATCTGACTGCAGTGACGAAAGTTATAAAGTCACCACCCTCAAGGATCTTGCAGTGTCAAGTCATATAAACTCAGTGCAGCGCATAGTGCATGTGTAACGTGTACGTAGAAGCATGGAGGTAATGCAGGTTTATCTGACACTTCTAATAGGTTAAGGAAATATTGCATAAAGAAGACAACACTCTGTTACAAAAGAGTTTAAATTAATGCCTGCACATTTAAAAAGGTGTTATAGCTAATACTCCAGGAGTATTGTGGTAAAATATGTAGAACAAAAAATTACCATTATAATCTTTTTTTTTTGTACTGAGGATTGAACCCAGGGGGACTCAACCATTGAGCCACATCCCCAGCCCTTTTTTATTTTTTATTTTGAGGATCTCACTAAGTTGTGTAGGGCCTCACTAAATTGTTGAAGCTAGCTTTGAACTTGCAATCCTTCCACCTCAGCCTCCTGAGACGCTGGGATTACAGTTGTGCATCACTATGGCTGGCTATATCCATTTTTTTTAATTCGTTCAAGATAGTCTTACATTTAGGAGGGAATCATTGCCATACAGTCATGAACAAATGCATAATACCAGTGCAAACCAAGGCTGATGACATTCTGTGATTTCTGCCCCTCTCGCCCCCGCACCCCCTGCAATCCCATGATTCCCCCTACTATACCACCGTGTTAGTTGGGCTTCTCATGGAAGTCGAAGGCTCTCCACTGGGTTGATAGCCCCATACTCTCTCCCACTAGTAGCCTTGATCACCGTCCTATTCCCTTCTCCCCCTCCCTACCACCCTCCTCTCATCCCCCAGGGTCATAGGCAAGGTTTCCCCTGCTCGTGTAAAAGTTCCCCATATTGAGGTTATTATTAGCTTAGCCAACTTTCATTCTGTTTCCGGTTGTATTCTAGTTTCCACAGATGAGGGAAAACATTCGGCCCTTGAGTCTCTGAGTTTGGGATATTTCATTCAGCATAATTTTTTCCATCTCCATCCGTTTGGCTGCAAATGCCATGATATCGTTCTAATAGCAGAGTAGAACCCCATTGTATATATATGTACCACAGTTTTTGAATCCACTCATCCTGTGAGGGGCATCTGGGTTGGTTCCATAGTCTAGCTATAGTAAATTGAGCTGCTATAAACATCTATGAAACTGTATCTCTGTAATATGCTGATTCTAGCTCTTTTGGATACCATACCCATTTTTAAGTTTTCAGTTCTGTGGCATTAAGTGCATTCACGTAGTTCATCCACCAACACCATTCATTTCCATAACTTTTTCATCTTCTAAACCAGAACTCTACACACTAAGTACTAAGTCTCTATTTCTCACAGACTCTGGTAACTACCATTCTATTTTCTCTGTAGATTTGATTCCTTTGGGTACCTCATATGAGTAGAATCATATGGTGTTTTTCCTTTTGTGTCTGACTTATTTCACTTGGAATGTCTTCAGGGTATATCCATGTTGTCACATGTGTCAGAATTTCATTCATTTTTAAGGCTAAATAATATTCCATTATATGAATATAACATATTTTCTTCATTCATCTGTTGATGGACACTTGGATTGTCAATACACTTTGGTTAAGGTAAACAGTGCTGCTATGGATGTGGGTGTACAATATCTGATACAGATTCTACCTTCACTTCTTTTGGGTATACACCTAGAAGTGGAATTGTTCAATCACATGGTAATTCTATTTTTAATTTTTTGAGAAACTGCTATATCATTTTTCCCCTGTAGTAGCTACACCATTTTCTATTCCCACCAGCAATTGTACAACGGTTAGTCAGGAGCATTTTTACTTTATCATGCTCATCAGCATACCTCAGCTCCATGCAGAAATGGTTATTCTGATAGGAAATTCCTCCAGAGAACAGGACATGTCCTATTAAAGGTCACTGGTGCCTTAGAAGTAATTTGTGTGCACTTGACATGAATTTATAAATTGTTGAGGTTACAAAGTACAAGTGAAATCTTTTATTTCCTGTTGTTTCCAAAATGTATTTTTCCTCTGCTGAGGATCAGTATATATTAGCAGTCCTTGGAAACCATATTTCCCAACATATTTTTCATGTTGAAGTATGACTTATGACATTACCCAATCTTCTGTTCAAAATATGTCAGCAAAGGTCAGAGAGCAATTGATGAACAAAATAGTGGATGAAAAATCTTGGGAAATTAATACTGGTTAAATATTCAAGTGACACTATCAGAATAATACTTCTCAAGAGTGCCTGTGGTACATGCTCTGTGAAGATCAGGTATCCTGTGAGCTCATTACATTAAATAAGTTATATAGGGGCTGGAGTGGTGACTCAGTGGTGTCACACCTGCATGGCATGCATGACGACCAGGGTTCAAACCCCAGCATTGCATACACAACTAAGTGTTAGAGCAATGAAAACCAGATGAAAAACTAAATAAAATTGATTTTCTCCTTCTCTCTTTAAAAACAAAACAAAAACAAAAACAGAAAAATGTTATGTAGCTTTTATGCCCAGGGATTTTTTTAAAAAATCTGTATTTATAACAATCCTTTTTAGAAATGTGAACTCCCAAGGCTCTCTTTTTCTTTGTTTTGTTTTTAGCGCTTTCATAATCTGATAAAAGCAACTGAATATCTCCCTAGGAAAAATAATGTATATATGTATACCCACCACTTTTCGTACAATTTTTGGGGTTTGAGAATATGTTAATCATGAACTCCATATTAAGAACCTCTAAATTTTTATTTATGCCTTCAGCAATGTACCATACTGTAGATAACTTCATTTATTGCTCAGTTTATTCATTGATTTATTGGTAAATCAAGGATAAAGAGTGATGAAAGAATTTATTATATTGGTTCTGATGTCAAATAGATTAGGAAACCAAACTGAGGACTTTATTTAATAAACTTGCTAATCTCTGCTTTCCTCATATATACACAATGAATAACAACAGGACTCTTCCGTGAACAGATAGAAACTATTTGGCAAATGGTAAAAGCCTGTTTTTTCCATTATTGCTTTTTCTGTGTCATGACAAATTATTGGATGGAGGTGGTCTTCTCTTTTTATAACTCCAACCTCAATAAAAATTTTGGATGTGTTATTTTTAACTCATTGATAAATCTTTGAAAAACCATTTGTGTTTTGTTAATTGTAATACTAGCAGATGTCCAGAGAAGGATTGCCTGGGGAAATAGATTAAAAGGTGGTTTGGTTGTTCAAAATGAAGTAGTATTTCTCCTTCTCTTTATAACAAAAAGTTTTTAAAGGCCCAGTTCAGAGAACAATTCAGTGTATAATGCACAAGAACCAGCAAGAGCAAAACCTAAAATAAGAGGAGAGAGCTGGGCCATATTCCTGGAATATACACGTAATGCCAAGTACAAAATTAAAACTAGATTGAAAAGAATATATAATTATTAAATTTAGGGGCATGAACCAAAATCTGTTTTCAAATAAAGACATTGTCACATTATAATTTCACAGAGATATGCATGTTACTTGAAAATGGTGCATTTAAGCTAATTTTCAGAGACTTCAATATGAGGAGGTACAAATAAATAAGTAGAACAATGAAACCTGAAATCATTGAAGAAATTTAAATTGATTCAGGAAACTAGAGGCAATGTCTGCTAAGGAAAGCGAAAACCTTTCTTAAAAAAGACTTTGAGTACACCTGAGGTATAAATATCTTTCTCCTTACTGGGTCAACTCAGGCCTTTGGTGGGATTTCACAGAGCTTGTGCAATGAGAAATGATCTTCACATGTGATTCACATCTTAAAAATAATCATATTGTCTTTTCACCATAATTTTAAAGGCCACAGAACGTGGATGCTACCTGATGATTTAGGAAAACCATCTTTCTTCTTTATGCTTGCTTTAAGTGTATGCACATGTACACACACATATCACTAATATTCATATGTATGTTTATATATATGAATGTGTATATATTTCAGATTTCTCTGGCATTAGTCCATTATCTGTGTTCAGTTAGCTCTATGTATGAGAGACAGAGACAAAGAGGTAGAAAAAGTGTCTACCTTCCTTTCTACCCTCACAACACTCTTTTCTGGTTCTCTAAACAAGCATAAAATAGAACTTAATACATTTTAGCATATTTTATTTATGTTTATCAACATAATTTATGTATCTGTGTTTTAAACTTTGAGAAACTTAATTTTTCTAATTAACAGATAGCCATTGGCTTTGGGATATTTTGTTCCGATTTTTATCACACACATGTAAATTTGTAGAACTGACCACAGAACAACTTTATATACACACACACACACACACATGTACACACACACACACACACACACACACACAAACACACATTTACATTTTGGTACCAGGGATTGAAACCAGGGGCGCTTATCCACTGAGCCACATCCCCAGCCCATTTTATTTTTTATTTTGTGACAGGGTCTTACTAAATTGCTTAGAGCCTCACTAAATCACTGAGACTGGATTTGAACTTGCCATCCTCCTGCCTCAGCCTCCTGAAATGCTGAGATTACAGGTGTGTGCCACTGTAGCTATCCAGAGCAACTTTTAAATGTTGAATTGTGGGGCTGGAGTGGTGGCTCAGTGGTTTCAGTGCTTGCCTCGCATGAACAGGAACATGGGTTCAAACCCTAGCACCATGCACACCACGAAAGCCAAATGAAAAACTAAGTAAAATTGATTCTCTCTTTCTTTCTCTCTCTCTCACTGTCCCTCTCTCTTTAAAAAAAAATGTTGAATTGTGTGCTCTTTTGCAAGAAAAATTTTTTTCAAAATGGAAATAGCTCCATTGTGTCTGATTATAAAATTAAAATATATCAAATATATTAAAGGAATAAATATTTAAAATTTGGGAGAAATTACCTCATATTTTACCAACTAATTGGTGATGTTTATGCCATAATTTCACACCAACTGAGTACTCTTGAATTGTTTTCACCTTCTCACTTCTTTCCTTTATGTATATATTTACATACCTGATTACTTCTTTAGGACAAATTATGTAAAGTAGAATTGCCCAAATTAAATTCTCCCACAAAGGTAAAACCAACTGAAACCACCATCAGCAATGTAGTGGCCAATTATGTCTCCTTTGTGAATTGCCAAGACATGTTCTCTATCCATTTTTCTATTAACCTTTTTTATAATCTCACTGATTTACAAGATTTTGAAAATACTAAGCCTTTGCTATAGATTAATATTTTTTCCAGATTTTTTCTTCATGAGTATTGATTTTGATGCCTTGATTAGTAAATTTTTCCACACTCCAGGATAATTAAATATTTACCTCAAATTTTTCCCATGATTTTATGGCTTTTTTTTTTTCAGCTTAAGCCCTTTGGAATATAGTTTGGTCTAACTATGAAGTAAGGGATGCAACTTTTTAGCTTGATTGCTCATTTTTGTGTGTGCACCTAAAAGTTTTCTGTCTTTTTTTTTTAAGGGAGAAGGCCAGTGCGAGAGAGAGAGAGAAAATCAATTTTTATTTAGTTTTTCACATGACTTTCATTGCTCTGACACTAGGTTGTATACATGGGTGCTGGGGTTTGAACCCGTGTACTCATGCATGCTGGGCAAGCACCGTAACCACTGAGCCACCACTCCAGCCCTTCTGTCTGTTATTTTTAAGTCCCTTTTTAATCATTTTATAGATTAGTTTCTAGAATTTGTTTGTTCCATTGATCTCCAATTGTTTTTTGAGTAGTACAGTAAACTAATCCAGCCCATAAATGGTTTGAATATATGACAGTCAGCTGTCTCTCGCTTTTCACAATTTCCTTACTATGCTCACATATTTACTGTCCCAGATAAATTATAGAGTAATATCACCAATCCCCAAAAATTCCATTATGATTTTGGTAACAATTTTATTAACTTTCAACAATATGTGGTTAATAACATTTTATAATATTTAATTCAATCTAAAATTTAGTTCAGATGTAAAGTTCATATTTGTAGGCTTCCCTCTTAAACCCTTCTTTTGCCTACTTCCATGCCATTCCCTGCCCATTGGAGTTGAAGGCTGTTCATGGACATGGTCTAGGTGTATCATAACCCACTTGCTGCTCTGCGTGTGAGCACGTATGTGGGCCATGCTTCTGTAATGTGCTCGCTAGCAGTGAACACACCTGCATCTACAAAGAGCATCTGTTTCACAGGTTACCGCCAGGCAGCTTATTTTCCTGCCTAGATCCATGAATAATCAGTTAGGAGACTGCCTTCTGGGCTTCCATTTCCCCATTCATAAAAAAGTGGAATATGAAAGAGTCACCTCGTAGTGATATTGGGACAATTAAATGAATGAATACTTGGACAGCGCTGAGAACAGCATGGAAGTACACAGTGGTATCAGTTGTTACTGGTGGCAGTTGTATGCTCAAGAGGGATTCTTCATCTAGATCCTATTAGGTCCCAAATAAATTAGTGATGTTACTTCTGGGAATTTTATGACTTTGTGAATTGAGTCTTTTATCCCAAAAATATTCCTTATTTATCAGAATTGAGTATTTTCAAATATTCAGCCAAGACATTTTGATATATAAATAAACTATTTTTGTCTGTCATCTTTGGAACAAACAATTTTACTAAAAGCTATTTTTGTGTGCTGATTTTCATTTGATTCTCTTGAGTGTTTCAGATAGACATTGTATTACTCATTGGCTGGCACTTTTAGGACACTGTTATTACACTTTTAGGGCAATAACCAACATCACTATTCTGCTGATCTCAATAGAAATGCTTTTGTTAGTGTTTCACACTTGAACTGAGGCTGGACTCAAGGGCATATGTGTTTATGTTTGTGTTTGTTTATGTGTTTGTCCAGAAACACAACAAGAAAAAGGACACATTGTTGTATTTTCTAGGAGTTTTTAAAAATGGTGGAATGGATATTAGTAGATGATATACTTTTTAAGTCTATCAGTGTAGTTGTAGAATACTTTACCCTTGACTTATTTTTTAGTTATACTTATTAATTATTGATTACAACAATGATTTCATAGTTTGGTGTCTTCTATTCCTTGGTATTGTATACTTCTTATGTCATTATGGTTCCTTTTTTATCTTCAATGGTCTAGTCAATGCAATTGTTTTATTAACTCAAAGAGATACTTAATGGATTTTTCCACTCAATTATTTTAAATTATTTATTTATGCTTTCTCTGTACTGTCTTTTTAATTTCATAACTTACAAATATCAATTTGTTTTTATCTTTTCATGTATATTAATGCAAATGATTAAGGCCCTATGTTTTCCTTTTTTATAGTTTTAGTTATACTTTACATTTGAAAGTATGTAATGCTCTCATTATATTATTTTGTATTTTCTTTAGTTGCTTTTATCTTCAGTCTTTCACTCTAGAGTTTTTGGAGAATTTATTCCATTGCACCCAGAAAAATGGAGGAGATAGAAGGAGTGGACAGAATTGAGTGCTTTTGGCTTTTTCAAATATTCTATCATATCAGCTTTATTGTTTCTTTAACTCAAGGAATACTTAGAAAATTATATTTTCAGAAACTCTAGAATTAACCCCTTCTTGCTTTTACTTTATCATTAATTTTTAATTTATTGAATTGCTTCATATAATGCATATAAATTCAGCATTTTTTTTCTTTGAGGAGGAAGAAGAAGAGTTCATTTTGGTTCACAGTTTCAGAGGTTCAGTTCATGATTGGCTGATTCCATAGCTTTGGGCCCGAGGTGAGGCAGAACATTGGAAAGGCATGGTGGAGGAAAGTCGCTCAGGACATGGCAAGCAAGAAGCAGGGAGGGAGCTCCACTTACCACGGACAAACTATAAACCCAGAGTCATGCTTCCAGTAATCTACTTCCTGCAGTCACACCCCAGTGGCCTACAGTTACCACTCAGTAATTCAGATCAGGAGATTAATCCACTGATCAGTTATAATTCTTATCATCTAATTATTTCACTTCTGAAAATTGTCTTACACATGGCTTTTGGGGAACATCTCATAACCAAACCATAGCATTCCACTCTTGGTCCCCAAAAGCTCATGCCCAGCTCACAGTGGAAAATACATTTAGTCCATTTCCAAGAGTCTGCATAGACTTAGCAGATCCAGCATTGTCCAGAAATCCAAATCCAAAATCTCTTCTGAGTCTCAAGGTAAACTCTTAGTTCTTTTCCCCTGTAAAGATTAAAAGCATTTTACATGTGTCCAATATGTAATGGCATAGCATAAATACTTCTGTTACAAAAGGAAGATACACAGGCATAGAAAGAAGGGTGGCATCAAAGCATGATTGAAATACAGCTGGGCAAACAAGTCTTGTAGCTCCATGTCCAGCATCTGGGGCACATGGCATCATGATATTCTCTTCAAAAGGCTTCTGTAGCTCTTCCCCATAGTCTTTCTAGTTGTATCCAACATTACCTCTTTGTTGGCTTGTTTCTGCTCAATTCCTGCTGCTTTCTTCACCAGATGTCACATGTGACTGGCAGCTCTACATTCAGGGGTCTCCACTGAACTGCAGCTTCCTTTACCCATCTTAATGCATCACTCTTCAGGGACTCTAACTCTGCCAGACTTTGCCTGGCCACCCCGGCCTTCTTTTGAAATCTCGGTGGAAACCTCTTTGGCCCCCTAACTCCAGCATCCTTCATTCCTACAGATCCACATGGTTGATGCCAAGGTCTACCACTATCTCACACAGTGCCCAACTCTCCAGGGACCACAGCCATAGTAGCCTCTCAGTGCCTGGGTGGCTGAGTATGGTGAAACAACTTCTAGGTTCTGTGTGCAAGCAGGGTGGCCCACTGGCCTCTTCTCAAAAGATTTTTACTTTTATACCCTTGAATCTGAGATGGTTATAGCCTTGCCAGTTCCTGAGATTATTTAGCATCTTTTTCATGGCTGTAATCTCTTTAACAATCACAACTTTCTTAGCTACAGTTTTACTCCTACTTTTCTGGCCAAATTGCAAGTTTTACAAATCTTTCTTCTCCTGAGTATCACAGTAAACTTGGCTAAAAGCTGTTGACAATATCCATGCCAACCTATGAATGCTGCGCTGCCTTGAAATATCCTCTATCAAATTAATTAGTCCATCACGTTTAAATTCAGCCTCAGAAAGAGTCTCAGAACATAGGCAAAATGTACACAACTTCTTTGCCAGAACATAACATGAATGGTCTCTACTCTAATTTCCAATAGATTCTTCCATCACTGAAACTTCATAAGCCCAGTCTACCCTGTCCACAAACTTATTAGCATTCTGGTCTATTAAGCTCCCACCAAAGTTGTCCATAAAGCTATACTTAGAACAATCTAAAACTTTTCCAGCTTGCATATCCAAACTTTTCAAAATTCCTCCCCCCACAAACCAGCTCCCAAGGCTTTTGAACCATATGGTCAGGTTAGTCACAGCAACAACCACACTTCTCAGTACTAATTTTGGTTTTCGTCAGCTTTTGTGTCACTGTGATCAAAATACTGAAGAACAGCATAGAGGAGGAAAAAGTTTATTTTGGCTTTTAGTTTCAGAGGTTCAGTCCACGATTGACCAACTCCATAGCTCTGAGCCTGAATTAAGGCAGAACATTATGGCAGAAAGGCATGGTAGAAGAAAGAAGCTCAGGACATTGCAAATAGGAAACAGAGCTTTTTTTATTTTGCTTTATTTTATGTTATTTTTTGTAGCACTTGGGATGGAACCCAGGGCCTTGTCCTTGTTAGGCAAGTACTTTATCATTGAGTTATATCCCTAGCTAGAGTCTGTTATATTTTGAGTTGCATTTTACTAATTTTGTTTGCAAACAATGATCCTTTTAATTTCCACATTGAATTCTTAAATTCAGAAATATGTTGAAGTATTCTTTCTTTTTCTTTTTTGTTATTGTTCAGGGTCATTTCTTATCTTTCTTGTTCACCCTTCTTTCCTTGTCTTTTTACCTGTTTGCAGGATGATTTACTCAATTCTGTCTTTTTTATAACTTTTTCTACAGAATCATCCTGTGCTTCATTAGTATCTTTTTAATTAGTGGATTTAAATTCTGGTGTCATTTTTTATTTCCTTAATTTCTTATCTAGGCCAGTTCCCATTGCATCTGAATCTGTCTCATCTCCTAATCAAAGACTCCATTTTTTTTTAACTTTGGGGAAGTGTAAAGCACTGTACTCTAAAGTTACCTCTCTATTATGATTAACACCCCAAATAAGCCACCTGTCTTTTGCACATAAGAATTTTCTCTCCTTTGGGAAAATAACTTTTCATATATGTTTAACATGTGTGGCTAGGGGTAGTTCTTTTCTTTGTGTGAAATCTGCTCTTTGCCAGTAGATGATTTGTACCAACTATAGGTGGTTAGCATTCAAATCCTCTTCTTTAAATTCACCCTGGAGAACTGGGTGATGAAGCAAGGAGTTTTCTTGCTTACTTAGTAAAGGCCTAAGGGGAGAGAGGAGCGGGTGGAATCTTGGTCAACAATCATCAGGGGAACTGGAGTCTTTGTGTACTTCTTTCTTCGTTAGTTTTATAAATGACTGGCCATACCTGAGGTCAGCTCTGGGAGAGGAGACTTTGCATTTTGGGGATACATCAGGGCATGTCCATGATTTCTTAGGAAGACCGAAGAAAACAATAAAGAACAAAACTGGGCTGTGTACTTGCTGTGCCTCAGTGGCCTCAGAAAGCTTGACCTGTAGCAGGTGTTTTACCTGTGCCTCTTATCTCTTTCCTCTCCAGTTTGGGAGACAGTAGTAGAGTTTGCCAGTCTCTCATACTTCCATCTGCATCTTTCTAGAACTCTCTGGCTTATCTTCTCAAAATTAATCCTTGATTTTTTTTATTCACCTATGGGTTAATGACCATAGAAATGAAAAAAATTCTCTTACCCTTCTTTTTAGAATTAATATATGACAATTATATAAGCATTCATTGCTCTTGTGATCTCCATGGAAAACAAATTTATTTCAATCTTCAGTATAAGCATGATTTTTGCACTGATACCATCAATTAATAGGACTCAGGTGACTTGAATCTAGAATATTCTAATATGGTTCCTTCAAATTCTCTGTAGTCAAAGACTGAAAAAAAGACAAACTATCAGTTACCCAAACACTAACATAGCCTCTAATGTCAAAACTGTAGACATCTAGACCCTAACTTTATGTAGACTCTATCAAAACTGAGGAAAGTGGGGGGCTGAAGGAGTGGCTCAGCGGTTAAGGTGCCTGGCATGCACAAGGACGCAGGTTTGAACTCCAGCACCACGTACACAACCAAGTGTCAAAGCAACAAGGGCCACATGAAAAACTAAATAAAATTGATTCTCTCTTTCTCTCTCTCTCTCTCACGGTCCCTCTCTTTTTAAAAATAATAAACAAAAACAAAACTGAGGAAAGCCTAGCCAGGTTTTGGTATAGCAAACTTCGGTTTCCCTTGAATGTTTGTTTTGTTTTGTTTTGTTTTGTTTTGTTTTTATCTGTTGGCTTGGTTTTTTTTTTTTAAAGACAGAGGGACAGTGAGAGAGGGAGAAAAAGAGAGAATTAATTTTACTTGGCTTTTCATATGGTTTTCGTTGCTCCGACATTTAAGTTGTGTATGTGGTGCTGGGATTCAAACTGGGGTCCTCACACATGCCAGGTAAGTGGCGTAACTGCTGAGCCACCACTCCAGCCCCTTGCTTTTGTTTTCTTACAGTTTTACAGGCTCTGCTTTTCTTACATCCTGTCCTTACTCTTTCAGATCCCAGCTGGCCACAACCAGAGAAAATGGTAGCAACTCCACTCCATTGCCATACAATCCAAGTATAGTTTTCAATGACCCCTGCCAAAATACAGAATGGACTGGGATCCTAGTTAACTATAGACTCTACCACATACAGACTGTAGGTTTCAGCATGATTTACAGAAATTTAAAAGGAAACAAATGGAACCTTAAAAGGAGGGTTATATCTTTCAAGTTACTGGCAAACATGATAGTCAGTAAAACTATATATATATATATATATCAGTATGTTGCCCAGGCAGATTGGCCAACTATTATTTATAACTCTACATGAAAATTAGAAAAACTTTCCTGAAATTAGAAATTTTTTGAAAACTTAACCTGATCATCATTAGAGAGTCTCATATACAAAATGATAAAGCTTAAACATGAAAGGATGAAATGTCATCAATCACTTGCAAACAAAAAGAGAACAGATAATATGAAATAAAGCAAAGAAGCAGCTATTGTAATAATGACCAAAAGTGAATATAAAGCCATAATGAATCCTTCAGTGGTAAATCCCATTGTTTCAAATATACTGAATACAACTTGAATGTGACAATCAATGAAGGATTAAATGCATTGTGCTATATTTGTGGCCCAATCTATAGTGCCTAAGAAAGATGTTGTTGACATTTCTTTGCGATAAGAAGGGATGACACTGATATATTATGGATTGGAAAATCATATTGCAGATAGTATCAATGTTACTCCCCTACTTTTGTTAAAATAAAACCAAAATGATAATAAATGTTATCTGTGAGTGATGAAAACTAGAGCCAATTCAGATGTTTTCATCTTTTCCTGCGGTTTATATAATAAAATATTCTATTATGCCTCAATATCTACAACCTCTCCCACCAGCAGGGCTAGTTTCTTGCATCATTGACCTCAACTAGGCCATGTGACTTGCTTTGGCCAAGAAAGGTAAGTGGAGGTGACATGTTCCACCTACAAGTAAGAGCTTCAAAAACCATCCCATGGTTCTGCGTGGCTCTAGTCCCTCCCTCTCGTGGGTCTGCCCCATAAGCCTGGGATGAAGGGCACTCCAAATAGGTCTTCAGCCGGCCCAAAGGACATGTAAATCTGCTGGTAATAAGCCTTTCTTGTAAGCCGCTGAGGTTTTGGGCTTCTTTGTGACTATACCACAATTTAGCCCAGACTAAGGACTCCATGGTTTCAAAGGGTTTTTTTTTTTTTTTTGGTGGTGGGGGGGGTTGGGGAGGGAGTTTTGGGGGGCACATACAAGTTTTTCCTACCAATTTTGCCTTAAGTAGGTCCACGGGTCATAAATCTAAATTTTATGTCACTCAATATAAATGTAAATGTTACAGCAAATAGCAGCACATGTCATGTTCCCACTGATATGAAGGAAGAATAAGACAGAAAAATTAGGAGTTTGGTTCTCATATTGCTGTTGTTTTCAGCCTCAGTACTTTTGTAACTGAGTATAGTAATTATGTTGATGTTGAATTTAAAATGTATGATCTTGGGTTTAGAAGATTGTTTAGGCACTTTGTACTTCAATAGAGATGAAATAAGTATTTTTGAATGTGACAGAATTCCTACAATCAAGGAATAAGGAATGAGTAGATGAAACCTTCTAACAGGAATCAGACTTACTTTTGTAATGCATTTGGAAATAGAACAGGTGATCAGATACTTGATTGATAGTCTGTTGGAATGATCTTTAAAGATCATTCAAATTTATGTTAGGTTCTTAAATCACTTTTAAAATAGAAGACCAAAAATTCATAGAAACAACAGTAACCTCAAAACCAAATTTTGGAATGAATTAAATTCATTTATTCATTTTTACCTTCCTTCATTTTGATGATATTCAATATGTTCATAATTGCAATTAGACCAAAATGTTACACTTTCATCATATGCTAGTTACTGTGAAAATACTGTGTTAAATTAAAACAAAAATCAAGGTGTTAGCACTGGTATTAATGAGGCAAGTGCAGTTGGATGCAGTTTAAAAAAACAGTTCAACAGAAGAAATGTAGCTTGGATGGAATTTACTTGAGTGAATAAGAGTTTAATGAGTTGGGTAGTTTCAACCTCATCCCTTGGGGGCACTTGAACACATCACAAAACTGCGGTAGTTTTGGCTCAAGTGTCAATATCTACTTATAAAACATCTTGGATGGGAAAGCCAAGTACTTCAAATCAAGGATCTGGTCACATCTTGCTTTCTGTTTCTTGGCACCAGATCTTGGCTCCACAAACTTTACTCACATTTATTAAACTGTCTTCATAAAACAAAGAGATTAGATGATCATCTATCAAGTGTTGGCCTATTTTTGCCTTTTGTAGAAAGGCACCTAGCCAACAAAAGAACTCCATGGCTCTTTACATTTCTGTTTGTCCAAAGGCTAGTTTTGTTTCAAGAAAGGTCTTTCAGTTTGGAGGGTAAGCAGTTTTTATTTTTCCAATGAATTTAAAAGCTTAAGAAGAGATCACAAACTTTAGATATTAGAATGCCCAATTGTCCCAGTTTAGAAAAATTACTTGTAAGTATTGGGATCATTCTTCTAAATATTCTCTGTAGTCAGGTGACCATTAAAATCCTGATTAACACATTCAAGGTCACATACTCCATTAACATAATGTTTCAGATTTTAAACTGAAACCATAGACCTGTATAAATCTACTTGTACATGCAGGATTTCCATAATTTACACATAAATCACTGGATATATTTGTATCATGAACATAATCTATTAAACATTTATGTCTCCAGCCTAGATTTTTCTGAACTCCAGGTGATCTTTAAAGATCAGGAGTTCATCTCCATTTGAATTCCTTAGTGGTATCTCCAACTCAGCATGCCATAAACCATACTCTTGGCCTTCCTGTCAGTCCTACATTTCCTTTGACCATTTCTTGCTTAGCATGCTAGCAACTTGGCAGTCATCTTGACACCCCAGCCCTTGCCATGTCAGTCACAGTATGAAGGACTTGGTGTTGGGTTTTTCCTCAGCTACTCTGGTCCATCCTCTCTTGGTTTGTGACTGAGCCTCCCTTGTTTTCAATTCATTCTCTTTAGGGATGCCAAAATAATCTTTTACTAATACAAAACTGGTTTTGTCATACCGCTTTATGCTTCTTATGCTTATGGTACTTATCAAAATGTCAATGTCTTTGTCCACGGTACTGCGATAACAAAATAACCAAGACTGGGTAGCTTATAATGAAAACACATTTCTTTCTCACTGTCCCAGAGGCTTCGAAGTCCAAAAATAGGGCAGTGGCAGATTAGGACCCAGTCTGCTTCCAGGATGGTACCTTGAACACTGTTGTCCTCTAGAAGGAAGAATGCCATGTCCTCAAGGTAGAAGAACAGAGAGAGGGAACCCATTTCCACAAGCCTTTTTCATAGTGGCGTTAAGTCAGTTCATGAGAACAGAATCCTCATGGCCTATATCTCCCTTTAGGTACCTTCTCCCAATGCTGTTGCCTTGGGGATAAATTTTCCAACATAGAAACTTTGGGGGACACATTCAGATCACGGTAGCCAGCATGGCCTCTCAGGCCGTGTAGGACCAAACTTTGCCTGTCTTTGACCATGACATCACCACATCTCTGTGCTCTAACCATACTGGCTACTACTCATTCCTTGATCATGCCACGCTGGACAACCAGGTTCTCAGTTAACTCCTCATCCTTTAAATCTCAGTTCTGATTTCAATCCGTAGATACTTGTGAGCAACTTGAGAGTCACAGGTAACCATGGTGTAGTTCTGAGGTAGAAATAACTGTGGATATGTGTTGTGCTAGTCTGTTTCCCCGCTTTAAAATAAAATACGTGAGCAACCTAACCTATGAAGTGAAAAGGTTTTTTTGGCTCATAGCATTAGAGATTCCAATTCATGATCAGTCATGGATTTTAGTCCTCTGGTGGGAGTTCCAGATGCAATGACAAGGAGCATATGGGAGAACAACCTGCTTACCTCATGGCCAGGAAGCAAAAGACAATGAGGGGCATATTCACAGTGACCTAAGGACATCTCATAAGGTCCCACCTCCTACATGTTCTACCACCTCCTCATCACGCCATCCTGAAGACCAAACCTTCAACACATGTGCCTTTGGAAGACATTAAACATTCAAATTATAGCATGTGTGTTTATCGTTCACAAATGCTGGATGACAGTAGGCACATAATGTATCAACACCTTCATAAGTAACGGATTTGTGCTAGATTTTGTGACAATATGTGACATGGCCAAACTAAACAAAACACAAACATGGATTAAACCATTATAATATATTGAGTAGGTAAAATTAAAATTATTGGGAAAAAATCTGGTGTACTTTGGCATCAGGGTCTAGAATATAAAAATTGCAATCTGCCTTAAAGAGAATGTAAGAGAAGAATATGACTTCAGCATTTTACTTTCTTCCCATTCTTGTTGACAGGCCTTTGTTAAAATGAACATGTATGCACCATCTTAAAAGCCTGTTTCCTGTTGTGTCAGAGTTCTGTCTCTCACTAATACAGAATAATTTTTTCCTAGTTATGTTGATTTTAATTCATTTTTAAAACTACTTAATGAAACTTTGTTTTGCTTTTAGGTGGTTTGGACAGCAGTGTTTGCCTGCTTTTTCCTAGTCAAACCTGCTTCATGAAATGGAATGAAGCTGAAAAATCACCTGCTCTTTTGTGAATTTAAGGGAAGATTGGGATGATCTCAAGTGCACATAACTAGAAGCTATCGCAATGAGTTCAGACGAGAAGGGCGTGTCGCCTGCTCATAAAATATCCACTCCAACCCATAGAAGTGCCTCCTCTTCAATATCCTCCCAGAGGGACAGTAGGCAGGTAAGAGAAGATTAGAAAGCTCATTTTGTTATTTTATACAAAGGCAGTACCACTGGGATTGCATGGAATTACTAAGTAATTCTAAATTTTGTTGCGAAGTCTTTCATTCCACAGAAAATCTCATTATTTTCTATAGATACATCTGATGATTTCATGACACTCCTACTCTTGCTTTTTGTCAGTTAGGATCCTTTTTTTTGTTTGTTTGTTTGTTTGTTTGTTTTTTGGAATGCAGACAACAGAAAGGGTGTTGGGTCCTTTGGGGGAGCCGTCTGGTCTTCCCGTTGTCTGTACCTGCAAGGAGAGCCAGCTGTTTGCTCTCTCTTCATTGCTGGCATTGGAAAAGGATCTATGAATCCACAAAGGACTTATTTCTCCAAAGTCTCACTGGTCCACCAAGTACTAACTCTGTTTGGTCTTCTGTGGAATCTGATCAGATTCAGGAATTTGGTTACAAATGAAACTGTGATATCAGAGACTTGAAATCAGTGAGAATGCAGCAGTTTTTAAAGGCAATAGAGTAAGTAAGCTGTCATTGCTTGATTATGGTGGAAAACATCCATTGCCCCATTTGAGTCAATTCTGTGAGTTATTTTTGTTTACAGAGTCATTTCATTACTATGTTCATGACTGTTCTGCTGCTGGGGTTGTGTGGAGATTAATCATATGAATGCTCTTCATTGTCACAGCAGTGGTGTTTCAGCTGGCACAGATATGAGAATAACTATTTTCCACTGTTGTCTTGGAAGAGAACTTTATTTGTGTAACTGGAAATTCACAGTTAACATTTTATGAAATCTTTCCATTTGGGCAACTTTTAATTAGTGAACATTCTCCAACCCCCACTCCTATTTTATGTGTTCAAAGCATATTGCCTAATTTCTAGAAGTATATCTATCAGTTATTAATAGTCTATTATATATGTAGGTCTTGAACAGCCAGTTCGTGTGAATTTATTCTTCTAGATAGTGGGAATACACTGCTAGGGGTGCTCCCTGGGTATCCCTCAGTCTTAAACTCTCCTGGAACTCTCCCTTCCATTTCTAGCAAGACATTCCAGGTGAATATGTAAAAATTGGAGATTCATTGTGTCTTTCACAGATTATAAGGCAGATATTTCTACTATAACACCTTGGAGAATTTATGATAGTGGTGTCCTTTGTTGCTGAGTTTGAAGAAGATACCTATGTTCTGTTACTTAGTTGCAGTTGTACCATTAACTTAATCTGTGATTACACAGTTATAATCGTTATTACATTGCATTTGCAGAGCTAAAGAAAATTAGAGTACTGTGAATTGAAATCACCTGTATATTAAATAGCAACTGCATATTGAGATGCTTTCTAGGTTTGCAAATCCAGTGGACCATTCATAGGCTGCTCTGCACTTTCTTATTAGTCCTTCTCCATATTCCCCTTGCCCTGGGTATGTAAGTTGAGAGACATTTTAAGCAATGTGATCTTCCTGGCTGCTAGAGGAAGAAAACGATTGACCCAGTGCACCCTGGAGACCAGTAGCGAGTGGAAAAGACTGATGACTGCTGTTGTTGATCAGCCTGTTGCACCTGCGCTCCAGGGCCGCCCTACAGAGCAGAAGGGAAAACCAAAACCCTGGACTGGCAAAGGGGGCGTGAAGGTGGAATGTGTGACTCCTACCTGGCTTTGAGTGGAAAGTTTGTGGATGGGATGGAAATGAAAGTAGCCCCAATTTTACAATCATGAATTCTAGATAAGAGGCAGTGTACAAATGGTGAGTATTTTTTAAGGAGAGAGTTTACTTTCATTCCTGTTTGTCTCAGCCGATGGAAACTCTCCCAAATACTTTCTCTTCTCGTTCCTTTCTAACTTCTGTTTTGTAT
This sequence comes from Aplodontia rufa, assembly GCA_004027875.1. Taxonomy (NCBI): domain Eukaryota; kingdom Metazoa; phylum Chordata; class Mammalia; order Rodentia; family Aplodontiidae; genus Aplodontia; species Aplodontia rufa. Next base: position 20,942 of record PVKS010002186.1, read on the forward strand.
CTGTCCATCTCCCCCAAAGGAGAGAAAAATAAAAAAGAATAATTACATTTCTGTTTTTCTTTCCCTATCTTAATCACTACCTTGAAATTCAGAATGAAATTAGTAAGCTCAGAAATTTTGAGTGATCCTGTGGTGCACTGTGGTACGAGGCAGTGCTTTTTATTTGCATTTATTTTAGTGCCCTGTTTTCATGGTGAAGGTACACAGAGCCAGTATTATAAATTAGTTTTCATTGAATCCTATCCATTCTTCTGATTTGACTGACATCTATGCAAATAGTGCCAAATTGCATATTTCAACAACTCCATTTTCTCTTCTAATTAATTACATAGGTAAAGAATCTAACACAGAGTTGAAAATAGCAGTATTTTAATGCACATGGTCTGCCTGTCCTTCCCAAATTCTAATCCCAAATCAGTAATGAACTGATTGCAGTACATCTATTCAGATGTACCATTGTCTGATTGTGCCTTAAATCAAGTTGAATAAACCAGTGTGCTATCGGTGTAACCATTCTCGCAGGGACTTAGGCTTAGTGCCATGTCTTTCTCCTTTGCTTCTTCCATATTCGGTAGGGTTAGTTCTGTTGATCATTTCTTCATCCAGAATATCTCCATTTTCTTCTGTTGCCACTGTCAGCTCCTGAGCTCAGACTCATCATGCCCTCCCGGGATCTGCAGAGCACTCTTGCCTCACTGTCCCCTTCATGACCTCACCATTTCACATTTCCTGACTATGGCAGGTTCATGTTCAAAATCCTTCAAAGGCTCCTTTTTATCTTTACAATTAAAGTCAGATTTCCTTACTTGGTATCCAGTGACCACCATGATATGGTCTCATTGTGTATCCCATTTTTCTCCTAACCTGTACAATTCTGTCTGTTCATGGTTCTTGAGCCTGCCCCATCTCTACCTCATGGCTTGTCCTTCCTTCATGGAATTCCCACTGCCCTCCTGGCCACATGATGCCTTCCTGTACATCAAGGACACTTTCACTGGCCACTCCAACATACCTTACCTTCTCTCTTTTCTGAACTTTCATAGAACTGTTCAACAGTATTTGACATTTTTGTATTATTTATGCATCTCTTTATGTACTGATCACCTCAATCACCTCAGTGGTATTGGGGCACTTTTAAACAGTTTATATACTCTGATTTTCTTCTTCTACTACTACTTATTTATTTATTTATTTATTTGGTACTGGGGATGGAACCATTGAACTCAAGGGTGCTTTTATTTTTTGAGACAAGGTCTTGATAAGTTGCTGAGGGTGATTTTTTTATTTATTTATGTTCCTATTTTGTTCGAATCATCCTTACTAAAATACATGCGTTATTTCCTTTCTCTTTTTTTGTTTTTGTTTTTGGGGGTTTGTGTTATTTTTTGTTGGCATTATTTTATTTTTAGTAGTTTCTTTTTTAGATATATATGACATTAGAATATACCATGACATGATTATGAAAGCGTAGAATATAGCCTCTTTGAATTCAGTCCTCAGTATCTTCCTTTCCTCTCCTTTCCTCCCTCCCCTTGTTATTTTTAGTTATACTTGACAATTGAATGTATAGTGACACTATGCTGGCTTGGAATTTGTGATCCTCCTGCCTCAGCCTCCTGAGCCACTGGGCACTAGGTTTACAAGAATGCTTCACCATGCCTGGCTGCACTGTGACTCTTCAGAGACAAGCTTTGTACCTCAGTTTATTGTGTGTGTGTGTGTGTGTGTGTGTGTGTTGCTGGAGATTGAACCCAGGGCATTGTATATGCTAGGCATATGCTCTACCACTGTGCTGTATCCCCACCCCTATACCTCAAATGTTTTAATATATCCTGGAGGATATTTTTAAAGACCTGCAACAATGTTAACCTCGTCATTTTGTTATAATTTCCATTCTAGATTTATTTGTCCTATTTCTTCTTCCTTCCTCAGGATAAATAAAACAAAGAATGTCTGTGCATAGTAGCTGTTGGCTGTCCTTCCTGCCACTAAGTTATTTAACACAACAGAGGAAAAAGGGAGAGAGGTTGGGACATGAAATGACTTGGTGCCCCTGTGATTTCACTAAACATTTCGTCACCAGTGATAGGGTCAGGGCTCCACTTAGCATGTAACAAATTGGAAGACTTCAGTAATTGTTCTATTTATGTTTTACTCAAGTCCAACTTTAGATGTTAGAAAATCTAACAAAATTGCCTGTGTGTGAGTGTGTGTGTGTGTGTGTGTGTGTGATAAACTAAGACTCATAAGCCACAATAAATATATATTCCTTGAAACCTTCAAAGAGGTAATGAAGGAGCTGATGAGACATTTAGACTTACTCATAAACCAGCATTCCCCCAAGTAGGTAAAAGGACTGTCCCTTCTGAAGTGTAAAGAGTTCTCCTGTCAGGAAGATTGAAGAATGCTAAACAAAATCTGTTTTGTAATGCACATTTAAAAATTAAGGACAGAGGCTAGAGCAGTGTTTCGGTGGTGGTTACAGCGTTTGCCTGGCATGCACAAGTATGGGAGTTCAAATCCCAGCACCAAGTACACAAGGAAGTCTCAGAGCAGTGAAAGCCACATGAAAAACTAAATAGAAGTTATTTCTCTCTTTCTCTCTCTCTCTGTCCCTCTTTCTTTAAAAAAAAGAATTAAGGACAATGAAAAGTGCTGAAGTAAGACCTTTATATAAGTGAGTACTTTTCATATTTAGTAGATTATGGAATCTTTTTTCCCCCCTCTAATATTTGGTTGTTAAAAATCCATATTCTTGGGGGCTGGAGGGGTGGCTCAAACGGTTACGGCACTTGCCCAGCACGCGTGAGTACACGGGTTCAAACCCCAGCACCCATGTACACAACTAAGTGTCAGAGCAGCAAAAGCCATGTGAAAAACTCAATAAAAATTGATTCTCTCTGTCTCTCTCTCACTGTCCTTCTCTCTTAAAAAAAATCCATATTCTTCTGCTATTAAAAACTAAAATTAGATAGCAAAAAGATCAGTAGAGTAGAGAAAAGGAAACAGGGAGAGAGGAAGACAGGGAAAAGAGAAATACTGGGGACTAAATTAGAGCCAATTATATTTTGTGCTTGTATAGTTATATCAAAATGATTCCTATTTTTATGTATAATTTAAATTGATTAATTAAATAAATAAATAAGCAAATAAATAAATGTAAATAATTGGAAGACCTAAGGACACTGAGCTCAGATCCTTAATGGCAATAAGAAACCTGGCTACTTCAGTAGTGGTTTCCTGTTTAGAGAGGGCATTTACTTTCTGATAGGCCATAGTCCTCACTTATCCTTATTGATTTCACAACTTATTTATGTTGACTGCCTGGCTCCATAAAGCATTTGAGCTTGTGAACCCTGATCCCGGATGTCAGTGGGTTCATCATGGTAATATTTTACCTACCCAGGGAAATCTGCACTTGGATGTTAAAAAAGCAACTCAAACTTAATGTGTCTAAGATTGAACTCTCAGTTTTCCTCTCCTTTCTGCTCCTTTCCAATTTTCCCTCTCAGTAAGTGACAAACCCAGGAATCATCCTTCATTCTGCTTCCAAACCAGCAAATCCTGTGGGTTTTACCTTCAGGATGTTCCTGGAGCCTCACCTCCTTCCCCGCCTCCCTGCTCTGAGCCACCATCATTTCTCGCCTGTGCTCTCGCCATAGCTTCTACCCGATCTTCCTGCTTCTACCCTTGCCCGTTCTTTACAGAGCAATCAGAGTAGTCCCTCCAAAGTGTAAGTCAGATCAAACTTCTGTACTAAGCCTCCAGTGACTTCCCATCTCTCCAAATAATAACTGAATTGTCCTCTGGAATCTAGTTCTGCCTCTCTAATCCCTTCACCTCCCATGTTCCCTTTGTTGGTTCCCTCCAGCGTGTTCCTCAGATGTGCTAAGATGTTTCCATCTTTGCATTTTTCCTCCCTCATCCTAGCTAGGTTCTTCCGCACCCATCCCAGGTTTGCCCACACTTGACTCAATTTTCAGTTCTTCTCTCTTTGAGTACCCTTCCCTGCCCTCCCTGCTCGTCACTCACTATCTACTTTTCTAAGCACTGATGTGCTGTATACTTGGTTATACATTTCTTTCTCTGTGTCTATATCCACTTCCTCCATTCTCTGCCTTGGGAATGTAAGTTCCAAGAAAACAAGGTTTTATTAGTTCACTCATGTATCCCTAGCACCTTGCACATATGCTGTATGCATGGTAGCTTGCATGTAGTAAGCTCAAGATCAATTTAAATGAATACATGAATGAAGAATTAGCATGGAGAGAAGACTGTGAACCAGGCTCCAGATGCCTGGATAGCTGTAGAGGAATAATCATGTGGTCAAGAGGTGACGACAGTAGGGGAAAGTGGTGTCGCAGACAGTTCCAAATCTCACAGGACCGGATTTTGGGAATAGAGGAAGGATGTTCCCAAGGTAGCAAAAGGAAGCGGACTGCTCAGATGCTTCCACTGAGAGTGGGTGGGGAGTGGAACAAATGGTTGAGGTATGTGATGGAAATGGTATCAGACGAAAGCAAAGAGTTGGGAGCACTATACTCAGATGTTAAGAATGCTGGTGGGGCCTAGAGTGGTAGCTCAGCGGTTATGGCGCCTGCCTGGCACGCTCAGTTGGCAAGTTTGAGCCCCAGCACAACATACACAACAAAGTGTCAGCTCAGTGAAAGCTACATGAAAAACTAAATAAAATTAATTCTCTCTTTCTCTCTCTCTCACTGTCCTTCTCTCTTTTTTTAAAAAAAAAAAAGAAAGAAAGAATGTTGGTGGGAGTCGGGGGTGACTATTTTGAAACTACGATTATTGTATCCTAGTAAATCATAGTACTTAATTTGTGGTAATGGTATATAAAGGGTTATTATGTTTGGAACTCAGTGACTGCGTGTTGTATTTGTAATTATTTTTATGCTTATTTTAGAGAATTTTTTAAAAAATATAATGTCTGGGAACACCCTGTAGAGACAGTTTCAGGAGTTTTGGGATCAGACCCAAGAATCTGCATGTAAAAAACCCAGGTTCCTGGGGAGGATTATGCTAGAGAGGGAATTGGCTCATAATAAATTGTTGTGATGTGTGCATGTGTGAAAATGTAGCAACAAACCCCTTCATTATGTTTAACTAAAATGCACCACTGAAAAAAAACCAGGCTCTTATTTGGAGCCAATTATTGCTTTTATTTGTATAATTATTGAAACATCAGAAAATCATAGACTGTGACTCTAAGAATGCAGGGATAAGAATGCATAATTTCTGGGTGATGGTGCCTACTCCAAGTGAATGATCACAGCTCCACCAGATCAGATCTTATAAATCCTTACGTCAGTCTTTTTTGTTTCATGAAAAACCAAGAGAAAAATGCCAGTAACACTTTATGATTCAGAGTTTGCTGAAGCTCCAAGATCATAAAATAAAGAATATTTTAAGGAAAAAAAATATAAGAGGCTGATGGTTAATCTTCTTGCCAGTTTTTATTCATTGTCATGGTCAGCCCTTAACAGTTCTGAAAGAGTTCAATTACATGGGCATCAGAATTTTTCCTATATGTGATAAAGAGCTCATGCCCACTGATGACACGTGAAAGCCATCCCCAGCAGTGATTCAGTGGGACTGTGCTGGTGTAACCCGGCTGGTAACAGGACACATGGTCTGACAGCAGAAGCATCTTCTGTACGTGCAGCTTTCATTATAAGTGAAAAGGTGCCTGGAAAGCCAGAGAGTTAAAAATGTTTCTCAATACTGTCTGTACTTTATGGACAAGGTTTTCATAACACATGTTCTTCAACACACAGCTTAAATCTATCTCCCAGCGTATCTGTGAACTGATTAGGATAATGCCACTGGAGGATCATCTTCAAATAGCTTTGTTAAATGACATAACTGCATTGCTACTCTAAAACAGAGTCTCTTTCTGCTGAATCTGAAACCTATTCCCACCTTTGAGTTTGTGGAAATATGTTCTCTCAAATTAAAAAAATGTCCTAAATTTTATAGAAAACAATTCAAACATCCTTGATTGCAATACCTAATCTCCAATTTCAATCACCTCCAGTCTTATCAGTGAGAAGCAATATAACTTGAATTCCTATCTCTATGTAGAATTCCAGTGGCCCTGCAGGTTTACAGGTTGACCCTGAACCCAGCTGTCAGAAATACAGACCTGATGTGAAAATCTGCAGTGTCTTCACTGGAATGATACTGGAAAATAAATATTTTGGTGCTAACTATGTTTAAATTCTTGAGTTGCTTCTGATTTCAGTTTACTCTTTTGGGGATTCCACCTATTCCCTGGAATTAACTTCAGGGCTTGGGACCAATGCCAGTAGGATAATAGCAGTTGATGGCCAAATCTCACACTGTGGCCAATTTTTGTGATTTAGATGCGTTTTGCAAATTGGGTATTCTGTTTATATTCATAAACAGTCTAGTAGAACAACACCAGCAACGTCTAACATTTCATTAACACTCACCGTGGAAAGTTGGCACTATCATCACCTTTTCTCAGAGAACTAAACTGTGGCCAAAAATGGCAAAATGTCTTGCCCACAGCTTCTGAGCAGTGTAGACAGGGTCTGTTCCCTGGAGCTGTGTTTTTGGAGCCCCTGTTCTTGGCCCCTCCACTGGTTGATCTGTTGTAAACCTAGTCAAGCTTGATGCCCCTGGGGCGGGGGGTGGGCTCCTGTGCACTTGTAATGGAACTTCATAAGGCAGTGTTTGTCGATCACTTCTGAGTTATGTTTGCCTCCTCATTTTTCCCCCTAGCAATAATACTGATTTTTCACAACCTCACTGACCTGGGAAATTATAAAGGAAATGGCACGTAGACCAACATGTTCATAACTCTCATAGAGTGCTAGTATCATAAGTGAATTTTATGTTATCTGTGCTTTTCTGAATTTTTAATTTTTACTACACGTATTGCTTTTGGAATGAGGAGTGTTGATCATTTGCTTGTTTATTGAAAACTTCTGTAAACCCTTTTCATTAGAGGCAGTGAGAAGCCCCACAGCTTCCTTTGCTTTGCCTGCCGTTTGAGGATCCCTGTTGCTAGGTGTTTACAGTACATGTTCAGTGCATGTGAAATGCGCTGAAATCAAGACCACTGGGAAGACGTTTGCCACCTGGCACTCAGATGTTCATTGCCCACAAGCTTTCAGAAGTGAACATTGTGGGGTAAGAGCGTATTTGTTGCTTCCCTTGGTGTGCTAGACGGAGCCCTTTGGCTCTCCAGTTCTGCCTGTGTCCATTCTTCACTTTAAAAGTTCCCTTTACCCTGAGATGGTTGGTTTTGGGAAGCGTTTTTACAGGAACAGATCTGTTTGTTGGATGCAAGATTAACACTGCCTGTTAGATTCTCAGGCATAACACTGGATGGATGGAGTCACAGTATAATCAGATAATGAACCCCAAAGGGTATCTCATTCTGTAGGCTGTTGATGAAGCCTGGGAATCTTTGTTATAGAAGTGCCCAGGGGATTGTTATTCACTGGGGTTTGGAAATATTGCTTTTACAGAACACATTTGTAGGTGTTTCATTAGGACTATAAAAACATCATCCTGAAGGACCAGAAGTCTATAAAAGTAGTTTATTTGGTTTTCAACTAGAACAAATAGAAAATTTTACTTCCCACTGCCCAATATCCACTGTAACTCTTCTAGACTGTAAAACAGTCTCACAAAGGAACAGGGAGAGCCACTGAATATTGTGTATTTCGTATGTCAGGTGCCAGACTTCTTTACCTCAAATCCAAATGAAGAGCTAATTTTGTAAAAATTATTATAACAAGCATTAGTGTGGTTTCAGGGAAATGGGTACTTCATGTTCTACTACTGCTAAGCATGCTAATTGATTTTTCTTTTTCTAAGGGAGATTTAGCAATATGCATCTAAAGTCTTTAATAAGGTAATGTCACACATAGGATAAGTAACTCAAAAACGTATTCTAAAAAACTAATCAAAGATACATGTAAATATTTCTGTGCAAAAATGTTAATCAGTATTTTTATAGTGATAAAAAGTTGAAAGCTATCTAACGTTCAACAAGGAGTATTTAAATAAACTCTGTCATAGCTGTGCAGCGAAATATTGTCCATTTGCTAAAAGTGTTTTCAAAGATTATTTAATGCTATGGGGGAAATTATGTTTTGTCAATTTTTAAAAAAGGTTATTGAATTGAAAAAATAGCATAATTCCAATTTTATTTTTAAAAATCAAGTGTTTATTTGTGTTGAAATAAAAAAGATGAACTGGGTGTAGTGGCACACACCTATAATCACTTTGGCTGGGAAGTCTAAGGCAGGAGAATTTAAAGTTCAAAGCCAGCCTCACCAACTTAGTGAGGTCCTAAGCAAGACCTCGTCTCAAAATAAAAAATGAAATAAAAATAAAAATGAAAAACTGCCCAGGGATGTGGTTAAGTACTCCTGGGTTTAAACTCCAGTATGAAAGAGAGAGAGAGAAAGAGAGAGAGAGAGAGAAAGAGAGAGAGAAAAGAAAATATACCAAGATATTGAGTTTATTGCTTTGTTAAGGGTGGTTTTAAGTTCTTGTTTTTCTGCTTTCTGTTTTTCTCCCCAAATATCTGCAATGAATATGTATGTATGATTTTTTAAGGTTGTATTTGTGAGTTACTTTGTGTGTGTGTGTGTGTAGAAAACGATGTTTGGAATACAATAAACATGATAAAACTGTTAACTATTCTAATAATAAAATCAAAAGCCCAACTGCACGAGTATAAGATTAAAAGCTAACTGGATATGAAGACATGTCACACAAGAACTTGGAACAAGTTTCTGAAACCTGCTCTGAGGTGCTGAGGGATCACCTGGGCCACCTTTGTCCTCTCTACAATTTGCATTTAATCTCATGATCATTGAACCATGCCTGAGCAGGAACTTGGACCTGTAGAAACTATAGCAAATATTTATTCATTCTTTCATTCATCAAATATTTATGAGTACATAAGACTTACCGTAGATACACATGCTGAGTTTACAAGGGTAATCAAAATAGTTGGATTCAGCCTCAGTGCATATATTTATATGTTAAAAGAAAGATTTTTTTTTTGCTTCTATTGTTTGTAAAATGTTTATTATACTGAAAACCTTTTGTACTCTTGGTAATTTTGAAAGTCTTGTAGAAAATTACCAATTATCTTTAGTATTCTTTTCAAGTCACGGGGACTGCTCTCCTGCCTTTTAAATTAACTCTATGTGTTCTGAAGCCTTTGCTTCTGAAATGGGCTAATATTTGTCCACTTTATTTGCTGTTTGTTTGTAATTGCTGTACTGAAGTTCCACCACTATATGCTTTTACTCTAGTTGTTGTGGTTTCCAGTGATTGTGTTATGCTGCCAAGTTTTTAAAATACAGTGTAAAGAATTAGTTTACTAGTAAGTTCTGGTTCTGATTCTGCCTAAAGGCAACTGTGGAAATTAAAAAACTATTTATTCCTGCCCCTTTTGTCACTTCATAGTCAAGACCACTGCATTATGTCACTGCTATCAATTTATCCAGTGCTATCAATGGAGCACTGGATAAATTCAAATGATATTATTTACAATGAAAGTTTCCAAAAAGAGGCCAGATGAATATGGGGCTATAGATATTGGTTTGTTGTAACCTTCCCATTTCTGGGCAGGAAGAATTAAGACTGTGATTGTTTTATTTTTTCCCTTCAGGTTTTCCCAAGTGTGCTATGCAGACTTTCTCTAGCTAATATTTCTATAATTTTCTACTCTCATTTTAGTGGCATTTATATGGAAGTATACTGTTATTGTACTTCTGCTATCTTTCAGTGAAGGCAAGATAATTATTATTATGTAGTAAGTAGTTGGATTACTGCCTTTTCTGCCATGACCTTGTAGCTTTGATGATTTTAATATTTTGTTCTATTGCAAAGAAAAAAATTCCTTGAAGGGATTTGTTAAGGCAGCGGCAGGCAGCTCACATGCATCTTCCACAATAGGCATTCAGATGAATGTAGAATCCCAGTGTCACCACTGTCATTGCTTTCCCACTTGTGTGTACCTGGGACATCTGTCTCCCCTCGTGTTGACAGCTTTCTCAGTAAATATTGATGTGCAGGTCTTGAGGTGGTGCAGATTACAGGAACTGGGTTGACAGGATAATGTGATAGCCACGTTGGGCATGGATTGTGACTGGGCTCCCTGCAGAGTGTAGACATCTTTTTGTGGCAATAGCAATATGTAGATATTTATTCATGTAGTGTTTACAAGTGGATGGTACCAGAGTATCTGTTGTGTACCAGCCTCTAAGCAATACCATTCACACACTGCAGTGCAAGCTTTGTGACTTGCAATATCCAGTAAGGTAGACATTTTATCCCCTTTTATAGATAGAGGACACTGAGCTGAGAGAAGTTAATGTTTGTCTAAATCACATGGTAAATAGAATGAGACTCATCTGTATGATTGTAGATCTTAATGTTCCCTTCTGTACATGACGTACTCTATCTCCAAGGTAAAAGCTGGATAACTTACTCTTAGTTCTTGAAAATTAGAAACTGAAAATTAATCTTGAGGTAGTTCAACGGAGGCAAAAAAAAAAAATTAGCCTGGAGTTTTTATGATGTTTACAAGTTCTATCATCTTTTTCTTTTTGTTTTACTCTTTTTTGCCACTGTGTATCCAGAAAAGGTTGTGGTGGGTATACCTGGTGATGTGTTCAGTTGGTGTTGAGGACCTATACTATTTGAAATTGATGTAATTTTTTTTCATTTTACATAATAGCATTAATTTCAATAAAAGGTGATATTTAAAAGCTTGGACTCTCGGGATTGGACCAGTGGGTCAGTGGTAGAGTGCTTGCCTGGAATGCACCATGATCAAGGTTCAGACTTCAGCACCATATACACAATTAAGTGTCAGAAAAACAAAAGCCACTTGAAAAAGTAAATAAAATTGATTCTCTCTTTCTCTCCCTCACTCTCTTAAAAAAAAAAAAAAAGCTTGGACTCCAGAAGCAAATTTTGATTCACATTCACTTATTGACTTTGTGCCTCCCTTAGCCTCTCTGTGCCTCATGGTTCAATCAGCCATGACATATGTTTAACAGTCACTATTCAACAGCTTGTTGTGGAGAGGTAATGAAAAAGTCCATACATAGAAAGCAAAGAGACAGGGATAAAGTACTGAATAAATACTGACTACTGTCATCACCATCCCTGGTATCCTTTGAAGATTACTAGTATTGCTATTTAAAATTAGCTATAATTAGGAGACAAGCCTAATGACCAAAAGCTCAAAAAATAAAAAAACTTTAGATGTTTCTAAATTATTTCAAATACATTGCTTTTGAAAATATTTTGAGTGATTTGTGAATATAAAGCAGCTTGGAAAAGATAGGGAAACAACATTGGTGACATCAGTAAGTGCTCCAATTTTCTTACTGTCTGAAACTTGTACAGAAAGTGAGTCTGCAGAGAAATTTGTAGCCACAGCCTAAAATATTTCCAGAAATTCTTTTTAATCTCTGAAATGAAACTAAAGTAACTGAAGGAGAAGAAGCCCTGTTCAGCAGATGTTCTGGAGTCATGTTCCTCTCTGAGTGAACCAGTCAGCTATTGTTAAGGGTCTCATTGTCTGTCTGTTTAGCACAACTTTGATACTGAGGAAACTAGACTTCAGTCACGTTGGCAGATTTCCACCTGCTGCCCAGGAGCTGTTGAGACTGGTAGACGCTAGCCAAGGGGACATACTTTCATCAAGTTATAGAGCTGCAGGGAAGCATGTGTTCTAGACTCCTGAACTGAGCTAAATATGCATCAGTTCCCTCTGAGCAGGGAGAACAACAGGTAGGTAAGTACTGCCACCTTGCTTGTGTGTTCTAAGTTCCTTAAAAAACTGACCTGAAACTTAATTTGTAATTTTAGTATTTGAAAGAAAACTTGATTTTAAAAGCATAATCACAGAGTTTATGCAACTCTTTAACTTGCTTCACAATAGTGGTTTGCGTTTCCACTGAAGGAATATGAAAAGAGCCATTTTGTGACAAAAAGTACAAAAAAATTGCAGCACAATTTATGATGTTAGAGGAAGCCATGTGAACAGAACTAATTTTTAAACTGCAGATGTTGTGGTGTGTTCTCCATTGACCAGTCTTAGGTTTCAATTAAATAAACAAGCATTCTGTAATTAATCCACTAGATTTTTCATTTTCAAAAGTTGGGTTCTTGGAGCTGAAACAGTGGCTCAACAGTTACAGCCTTGCTTGGCATGCACAAGGATGTGGATTCGAACCCCAGCACCATGTACAGAACGAAGTATTGGAGCAACGAAAGTTACATGAAAAGCTAAATAAAATTGACTCTCTGTTTCTCTCTCTCGTCATCCCTCTCTCTCTCTCTCTTAAAAAAATTGAGTTTTTAAAATGTTTTCAGATGCTTTATCCTATTGGAGCTGTTTTTTTTTTAATAATGTCAAAGTAAGTTAGAGGATAGTTTCACATCTAACCATATTAATGATGCTAGGAGATTGTTCTCTGCAAATTAATCAGAAAATACTGAAAAGTTCAGATTTTTTTTTTTGCCTGTGTGTGTGTGTGTGTGTGTACGATGCTGGGGATCAAGTGCAAGGGCCTTGCACTTTCTCAGCACGAGCTGCACACTGAGCTACATCACATACAGTGTGCAGAGCATAGTACAGGTTGTGTTGTGAGTAGAAGGGATGGGGTATCACAGTGCAGACAAGCTGGTTCTATCTCCAAGGGCACCAATCTCACTGGTGTTCAAGACTGAGTATGTTGACTTAAGACTCTTTTTTTTTTTTTTTGTCTTTTTTTCAAAGAGAGAGGGACAGTGAGAGAGACAGAGAAAGAGAGAAACAACTTTATTCAGTTTTTCACATAGCCCTAGTTGCTCCAACACTTAGCCATGTATGTGGTGCTGGGGTTTAAACCCGGGTCCTTGTGCTTGCCAGGCAAGCGCGGAAACCTCTGAGCCACCGCTCCAGCCCCAACTTAAGACTCTTGATAGCTGCTGATATTAAAATCACAGCACTCAAGTACTTAAATATATCATTAAAATAATGAGCAGCCAGGCATATGATTACATAGCTTTAGGTTCTTTAGTTTAAATAACTATGAGTTTGAAGCCAATTCAAGGCAATGGGCTGATTTTTTTTATATGATAGATTCTTAATGATTAGATTCTAATAGTGTACAAATATAAGACTGGCAAGTATATGTAAAAGCTTTTAGCTTCTTTGTTATCATACTGAAGGTTTTTTAGAAGCTGTTTAGCACAGTAATGAGAATCAGCTGGAAGTTTTATAAATTGTGCTTTAACACATATACATATGTGTGTTAATAAAAATACTAATTTACTTTGATTAGGCTCAGTAAAGATTTTTAGATTCTCTATGATTTGGCAGATCAACAACAGGTGGGACTTCTATTTTTCATTCAGTCTTAATATGCACTGTATTATACCAAATTTGAAATGAATACACCTCTTCTTTCCTTACATAATATAAGCTACTTTGCATATTCAAGTTGAAAATAAAATAACATTATGTCCTTTGTGGCAAGTACCAGATAGGGTATTTTGCAAATATCGGTCTTGATTAACATCCTTACTAACCCTTCTGATCCACAAATTTTGACAACATTTTAAGAATTCCCCAGCATCTATAGAGATAGAATTTGTGTTTATTAATATTTAAATAAACAAATTCATTTCTTTTTTTGTTTGTTTTTTATTGGTTCTTTTTCATTTATATGTGATGGTAGAATCCATTTTGACATAACTATAAAAACATGGAATATAATTTGTTCTAATTCTATTTCTCCTAACATCTCTTCCTTTCCCCTCCCTCCAGCCTCTGGTCCCTTCCCTCTCGGCTGCTGATCTTTCTGCCATTTACCCATAGTTTTTTTTTTTTTTTAATTAGTTTCTTGTGGATGTACATGATGGTGCGCTTCACTGTGGTAAAATCCTGCATGTACATAGGAATGTTATGTCAGATTCATTCTACTATCTTTCCTTTCTGTATCAGTGTCTTGATTTGGAAATTAGGGAATTTAGTTTCTGTTTCTTGTCCAAGTTGCTTGAATTAATCCTTCACTTCCTGCCCACGTGGTTGCTAAGGTTCAGTTTTGCTTTTCTTTTTGTGGGGTGAGGGGTTGGGGAGGAGGAGGGTGAATTGGTGAATTTTTTTTTTTAATCTTATTTGATAAACATGGTCTTACAATTAGGAGGGATTCATCGTCAGACAATCAAGAACAAAAGTGTAATGACAGAACAAGCCAAGACTGGTGCCAGACCATGGTCCCCCCTGCTTGGGTTCCCTATTGTTCCGTGTTTCCCCCTATTTAAGCCCCAAGTTAATTGGACTTCTCCTAGAAGTCAAAGTTGGAGGTTCCCCTCTGACTAGATTCCCCCATACTGCCTGCCTCTGGTCTCCTCGATGTCCTTCCTATTCCCTTCCCCCCTCCTTTCCCCTTCCTGCATCTTCCAGGAACCTAGGCAAGGTTCCCCATAATTGTGTAAAAATTCATACATGTTGAGGTAATTGTTAGCTTAGCCATCTATCATACTGTTTCTGCTTGTATTCTAACCTCCACAAATGAGATAAAATATTTGGACCTTGAGTCTCTGAGTTTGGGATACTTCACTTAGCATAATTTTTTCCATCTTCATCCATTTGCTTGCAAATGCCATAATATAGTTTTCTCTAATAGCTGAGTAGTATTCCATTGTATATATGTACCAAAACTTTTGGATCCATTCATTAAGTGAGGGGCATCTGGGTTGGTTCCATAATTTAGCTATAGTAAATTGAGCTGCTATAAACATTGATGAAGCTGTATCTCTATAGTAAGCTGATTCTAGCTCTTTTGGGAAGATACCCAGGGGTGGGACAGCTGGGTCAAAAGGTGGTTCCAGCCCTAATTTTTTGAGGAGTTTCCACACTGCTTTCCAGAGTTGCTGTACCAGTTTGCAGTCCCACCAGCAATGTAACAGTGATCCTCTTTTCCCACATCCCCTTCAGCACCTGTCATTGTTCTTATTCTTCATTTTTGCCACTCTGACCGGAGTGAGGTGAAATCTCAGTGAAGTTTTGATTTGCATTTCTCTTATTGCTAGTGATGTAGAACATTTTCTCATATGTTTATGGGCTTTTTGGACTTCTTACGTTGAGAAGCTTCTCTTTAGTTCCATAGCCCATTTATTGATTGGATTATTTGTGATTTTGGTATTTAGTTTTTTGAGTTCTTTGTATATTCTGGATATTATCCCTCTGTCTGAGGTGTAGCGGGCAAAAATTTTCTCCCGTTCTGAATTGGTGATAAATGTGTGTTTCGTTGCCCAGTATCCTGAAAGTACAGGGATGGGGAGAATCCTTAATGAGAAGCTCATATCAAAGGTATCAACTGGAAAAACTCAAGTAAGCAAATGCAGTAGCTGCATAGGACAGGGTGAATGAATAGTTTACAAAAATGTGTTTAGCATTATTTGGTTATTTGTCTGATAAGACTCTCTAGAACATAAGCATCACACAATTCTCTTGTCTGTTTTCTCTGTTGCTCTGTCATCTGTGTCTGGCTCAGGAAAGTGCCTGGTAACGAATGACTGACTATTTGAAAGAATGACTCATTTCACTGACAGTGTCAGGTCTTCTGATTTTATTATATTTATTTCACTGGAATTTTTTGTTGGTATTCCATTAGATAGTGAGGGACTTGCTACTAAAATGTGTGACTTACAAACGGTTATAAACTCTTGATTTTAAAAAAACAATATCTGTCAAAGATCTTTACCCCAGTTTATCATTCAGAGCACAGTCTCTCATGAAAGACATCCATACAAATATGAATACTCAGCCATATTTGTAGTTTTTCTTTGATAATTCAGGTAAATCTGGAAATGGAAAAAGCAGAGTCTCAGCTAAAACTTAAGTTGTCCTTGGATGCTGTGACTGTCATATTAGGAATTCTTGCTAATTTCTGGTCTCAGAATACCTCTTCTTATTTCTCTTGCACAAATGGGAGAAAGAGGAACAATTCCTTAATATTTCACATCAGTTATTTTCTTTGATGACTTAAAAAGTATATTCAAGTAGGATGTGTAAAATTTCTAGTTATAGGCCTCTTGTTTTCAAGGTAATAAAATTAGCCAAAAGCTTGAAATTTTATAAAGAAACTAGGATAATTTGGCTTAGGTCAAAGTTTTCTTCATGACAAAAAAAAAAAACAAAACAGTTTTCCCGTGATATACCAAAAATAGAGACCTCCATAAGTGAATAAAACACAAGTCCTCCCAAAGAAAGGGCTTAATTTTTCCAAAATATATAAATAATACATATTTATTGTAAAGATACTTTTTCAACTAAAAAACTATTAATGAAAATAAAAATCACTTACAATCCTGCACCCTTTGTTCAGCTACCACTAGCATTGTGGAATAAATTTTGATTATGGTATGTATAAGGTCATTATATGCTATATACATTGTATAGCTTGATTTTTCAGTTGATAGACATCATGGTTATCAGTAAACACAGATCTATATTGCCTTTTTGGTATTTCCTTATAAGTCAATATTATTCCCTTTTTAATTCAATTTTTTTACTGTAGTAAGTAAGGCTTTAGTAAACATACCTATTCTTTGCATATTTTTCTGTTTATTTCTTTAGGGTAAAGACTTTGCACCAAGCATAGTGACATTCAGGTGCCTGTATCCCTAACCTGGGCAATGTAATGTGATCCCCATCTCAAAAAAAAAAAAAAAAATTCAGCAGAAGTGCTAGGCCAGTGAGGCATACAGTTCTTTATTCCAAAGGCTCTTAATATAATTACAAAAGTCCTCTTCATGAAAACCAAACCCAGTTAATATTCCCTTTCTCCCAACCCTGATCCATTGCTAAATCTGATGGTAAGAAAAAAAGTAGATATTCTGGTTTTCGTTGTTTTAAATACCCCTGAGACTAAACATCTTTCCAAATGTTCTACGTGATTTGCCTGTTCACTTACGTTGCCTATTTTTTTTTGAGTTTTGTCTTACCAATCTACTAATTTTGTCTTATGAATCTAGATGCTCTTTACAGTTTTGTTAAAGACATCTAATTTTTACTGTATTTGATAAACTATTTTCTTCTCTGTGCATTTTATAAGAAACTCTAGGGACTAAAGAATATTAAGGCTCTGGACTTTTCAACTTGTACCTTTCTCTTTGTCTGTTGCTATTTTCTGTTGGAGGGGTGGGCAAATATTTCAATGTGATGCTAATTAGCCTGAGTGGTAGATGTGCCATTCTTAGGAAGTTGTAAAAATGTCAAACATCCTCATTATTTTGTGTGTGACTTCAAGTTTTTCCAGCGATCCTACTCTGGATGCCTCTCTGAGATTAAAACCAGCATTGCAGCAGTAGGTCCATGAGGGAAAGGCAGAATCCTGCGCTGATACATTTTCAGATGGCCGCTATTATCTTTGTTCTCTGAGACAGATGCCATTTAGAACATCGCTTACTGTTTGCATTGGGAGCTGTGTGTTTTCACCCATCAACATGAGGAATGGGCTGTCTAACCCTGGGCTATATTTCCCTTTCTTCTCAGAGTATCCACATCTTGGAGAGAACAGCTTCCTCTAGCACGGAGCCCTCTGTGAGCCGGCAGTTGCTGGAGCCAGAGCCCATCCCCCTCTCCAAGGTCAGTGACAAAATGTGGTTGCTTACTCAGATGGCATGATTCTGGGACCAAATGAACTGTGAATAATAGCTTTTACACCTGACTCACCCAAAGGTGACTGTGACACCAATTGTACGGTATCTCTTCCATTTCTTTCTGCCTCCAGTAGTCTCTCTGCTTTGCACAAGGAGAGAGTAGGTGAAAGTATATTTTCCTTGGATTTACAGTGTTGCATGCAAAGGTCCAAAATTCTCTTTATTTTAAGAGAAGAAGGAAAGAGGAACTATTGTTATTCCCTGTTGGAGAGAAAAGTAAATATTTCTGTGCTGAGCTAATGACAAAAATAAATAAATAAATAAATAAATAAAATCACAGGGTTCAGCAAAAATAACAATAATAATAACAACAGTTACCATGATTGCCCGTATGCTGCATCCCAGGCACAATGCTAAGTGCTTAAATGTATCATCCCATTTAATAGAATTCTTATAAAAAGCTTCAGGCAATGTAGGTATATATTACATTTTACAAATATGGAAATTGAGAGTTAGTAACTCTTCCAAAGATAAAAGGAGAGGAAGAATGAATAAAAGAAAAAAAAGAAATGAAAAACTATTAAATAGCAGAGCAGAAATTCAGACTCAGATTTGCCCAACTCTACCACTAGTGGTCTGCAGCTGTATGGGGACTTTCAAGGTAAAACAGTACCTACACGAGGAGCTGCTGCACATTCTGAGTTCTGGTCTCCTGCCCAGGCATGGCCTTCCTAGCAGTGAGCTCTGGGAGGACACTGCAGATTATTTATTTTAAGACCTCTCCTGTTTTCACAGAAGCCAGAGCATCTCCTCCCTTTCAGCCTGTGCTCACTCTCTCTCTCAGACTAGGAAAACATCTAAATTCATTTATATCTAAAATGCAATCTCAGTTGAAGAAGTAGCATCTATTCCTCCCCACCCCTCCCTGAGATGTTCAATGGGCTGGCTCCCTTAAAGAGGAGCTGAAAATAGAATGCATGAGGGTTTTAAATTCAGATATAAAAATAGCACTTTAGCTCTAAATATGGCTAACTGCTAAATAAGTAGAGCTGATCCTTTCTATTTTGCTTTTTCTATATCAAACATAATCCTTTAAGGAAAGAACATGTGCTGGGCATGGTGGCGCATGCCTGTAATCTCAGTGGCTTGGGAGGCTGAGGCAGGAGGACTATGAGTTCAAAGCCAGCCTCAGCTACTTAGCAAGAACCTAAGCAACTTAGTGAGACCTTGTCTCAAAATAAACCTAAAAAGGGCTGGGGAGGTTGCTCAGTAATTAACCACCCCTGAGTCCCATCCCTGGTACCAAAAATGAAAAATAAAAGAACATAATACTACCCTAGTGTTAGGGCATATATACATTTGTACCTCTTTATACTTTGAAGACATTATAAGCTATAAAGTTTCTTCAGTCATTCAGGAATAAACTGCTAAGCTAAAGAAAGGGGGACATTTTTAAACTGTAAAAAATAAAATGTGATTTCCATTCAGACAGCAAAGTGAGAATGTATACTTGGTAAATATGACTCATATATCTCTTTGAAACATTACTACTCTTTTATAATTAGCAAAAAAGAAAGAATAAATAAATGTGAGACACTGGAAAAGAACAAGCACTGGAATAAAACATATTCTTGCCATCAGCCCCCAACTCATTGAAGTGGGTACTAATATTCTCATTTTGTTCATAATTAGAGCATAATTTCCCAGGAATAAAGACCTCAACTTGATTAAACATCATTCCCTATGGAAAGAGGGGGCTGTTAGCCCAGCCCACAGCAGCAGGGGTGTGGGTTCCTTAACCTCACCAAGGAATCTGAGTGGGGGTACCAATATCCACTTCCCTTTACTTCTCCAGTTGTTGCCTGTTTATATCTTGGTGTAGGACTAGCACACCCTTGTTGTGTTTTTGTATTAGGAGATACAGAACAGATCTTCCACATCCCATCTAGATTCTATTGCATCTCATCATCTCGGCCCCATTGAGCAAAGATGGACTTTCTGGACATTGATTGGTAGCAGAAGAATTTTGTTTGAAAGACATATTGGCTTGGCTCAGGATTTGTTCAACTTCTTTGTTTGATGCCTTTAAGTCTTAAAGCATTTTTACATACTCCTGCCATCACCACCACCACTCTGCCTTGCACTCACACACACACAAACACACACATGCACTCACAAACACACATGCAGACTCATGTACACAGATATAGCATACCCTTGAGAAAGGAAATGTCTTTGTTTTTTTTTTCAAACGAACAGGCTCAGGCTACTATTATATTAGATTTCTATTTTACTTATTGTTACTAGATTGAAAGCATTTTTAAAATGAATGCCCAAAATTTTGTATATCTGACCTAAGTCAAGTACTGACAGAGGATCACATTATAACTTTTGCTTCTATTTCTGTTTTAGATAAATCTAGAAAATGTTGAGACTTTTAAACAGAAAATAAATATCAATTGAAATTTCAAAAAGGAAAATCTTCAATTTTCAGAAGGTTATTTAGTTTTCTTAAGGTTAACCTTGTCTACCAAGCATAGAGGGAAGACTCTTTACATAATGGAACATAGAGAATTACAGATCTTATCTTGTACTGAGATGGTTTGTTTTACTTCTTACATACCTTATTTACACCATTTTCATCAAAATTTATCATTGAAATGGGAGAACTTTGTTTGCTCTGGTTTTATCCTTTACCTCTTTGTCAGCTTGACAGCTTATTTAATTGTAAGAACTATATTAAGATTTTTTTTATTTCTTTTGCTAGGCTTAGGAATATTGCATCAGAGCAAATGGAATTATTTGTTCAGAGCTACAGCATTTATGTTTAAGAAATACATTTTTAACTTCTTGCCTTTTCTATCTTATCCCTTTTTTCCTCCTTTCCAATTAAACTCCTAAAGAAGAAAGGAAAGTCACTGATAGAAATCAGTAGCCATAGTTCCACAGGGACATGCTGTTATTACATTTTGAGTTGAGTTAGGAGAAAAGCACTTGTACTTGTTATTAAATATTTGCATTCATCACACATGTGCACACACAAAATAAAAGTGAAAGTTAAACACTAGCCTTCAAATAAGATCTACCCAAAAATAAAAATGCTAGTCTTCTAGAGGTGCTGTCCACAGAAGAGATCACTATAAATAGAAATGTTTTTAGGTTGTTTTTTTTTGTTTGTTTGTTTGCTTGTTGGTTTCTTCTTCTTCTTGTTGTTTTTTTTTTTTTTTTGTCTTTTGTTGTTTTTTTTTTTAGACTTTTTCTTGTTTTTTGGCTGGGGTTTATTATTTGTTTTTTTGGAACTGGGGGTCGAACCCAGGACGTTGCGAATGCTGTGCAAGCGCTTTGCCAGTGAGCTACATCCCAGCCCTAGAAATGTTTTTAAATATAGCTAAAATCTCTCAAGAACAGAGAAAGCTCTAATGTATATGTTCATACATATGTGGAGAGTTACTGTTTTTAATTTATTAATTTTTATTATTTCAAACTTTTAAAAGGAAATTAGTAAAAAAAAAACTATCATATTTATGGAATACAGTGGTTATCTACTTCTCTGGTGAGAGCAGAAAGCCAAGGATTTCTCATTATTTTAACATTATTCATAATAGTCCTTGCTTGTTGAATTGTAATCCAGTAATAAAAACGGGTTGTCAAAGCCTTTCACTTGGCACTCTGGGTAATATGATAATGCTATCTGCACTAATGTTATCCAAAAAACATGGTATTCTATACAGCCTGAAATTGCCTCATCAGAAACATATAAAAGAAAAACATCACTGTATCTAATGAACAGTTTTGACCAAATGAATCACAGTTTCTGATAGAATTATCTACAAGTAGAAAATCACTTCGAAGGTTGTTAGAGATCCTTTAAAGAGTTCTTAGTATTGCCAGGTGAACACCAGTAGGTGTGCTTCTCTAAGGTATACAGTTGAGTCTTCTGGGATGACCAAGATGAAGAAGTGACAGTAGTCTTGGGTGGGGATGGAGTAATTGTGCATTGGCCTTATGTAACATAAAGGCCTATGGTGGCTTTAGAGGGCTTTTCAAAGGACAGAAGCATCTCCATCTCATCTCTCTGATGTTTGAATGAAGCAGTGTTGGCCAAGGTGGGCAAGTACATGTGAAAATTCCACCCCATCTATGTAATTCAAATTTACTGTAGATTAGACTTGGCCATAGGGCAAGTACCTTCTGGGCTGGCAGCAGGAAAAGTGGAGATAGGAATGGATGGTAAGTACTCAGCTGCCTCCCTTCCCATGGTTCACAACGGGACTGATTATGCTCCTTTTCCTCTGAGCTTGTGGGAGCCTCACAGTCACTCTGCAGGTTTTGGGGAGCCACCACCAGCCTACTTGAGCCAACAAAGCCATCTTCCCCGAGATCAATTTCACTGGCCATTCCTATTGAGCTGTTTGTTCTGTGTTCTGAAGATGATTTCTAATATAGCAAATCATTTTGGAAAGCATCTTCCCGAGTCACTTTGGGATGAGACATCCTGCAGAAAGCCTGCCCTGATTCATGGACAGCACATCAACAGTAGAGCAGGTTATGCTGAGAGGTTTTGCCTCCCTGCACTGTGGGCAGGATCGCAGCAGCTGTGTAGTGGATGTGAGACACCCCTTCCCACTTTGGCAGCTGCTAACTGCTGAATTGTTAAAAGGGCACGTTGTGGTCCAGCGTATCATGCCTAAGCTCTAGAATATGAGCTCTTAGAGTGTTTGCTAGGTCAATAGCTACTTTAGCCCTGAATGGACTTTAGAAATCGGCTGGACTTGGGATTTTCAAACCCAGAATGTTATAAGGACCAAGTGCGTTTGCCAAGCCCAGTAGGGACTACAGGAAAGTAAAAACAGGCATCCTTCACTTGGCAAACCCAATGTCACCAGCTCTCATAGTCTTTCAGAAAATTTGGATTTTTAAAGTCTGAAATCTTGTGATGTGTAAATGTTGACAACTCATTTAAAAAAAAAAATAAGTACCACAGATGGACAAAACATGTCTTAAGAAAGAGGAAACATTTCATCAGCTTTTAACAGAAGAGTGTGAGTGTAAACTCTTAGAACCAAGGTTCTTTTTTTTGTTTTTAATTATATGTTATTTTTTTTGTGCAGAAGATTGAACCCAGGGCCTTGGGCATGCTAAGCATGGTCTAGTTCTAGCACCCAGATTCTTGGCCTTGAAAACTGGTGCTCGTTCCACAGGCTCCCAAGGGTATATGTACCTTTGAAAGCCTGTACTTCTTGGTGTGCATTTGAAAAATAAGGTGTTTGACACCCACTCTGAAATGCATGTGGCTGCATCGAGGATAAACAGGACCACAGTACTGTTCTTCCGTGTTGATAGCAGGTTCCCAGCCATTTTAGACTACTGTAGCCTTTCTGCTTCTACCCAGAAAGCCAGATCTACACACTAATTGAACAATTGTCCCCAAAACAGACCTACTTTGAAACTTTAAGAGTTCCTCTTTGCCCAGAGATTAACTGTCTGGGGAAATGCATTTTAAATGTTTTGAGTACAGGCAGTCGAAATTCCTTTCCACCTCAAGTAGACA
This sequence comes from Aplodontia rufa, assembly GCA_004027875.1. NCBI lineage: Eukaryota > Metazoa > Chordata > Mammalia > Rodentia > Aplodontiidae > Aplodontia > Aplodontia rufa. The sequence goes on from PVKS010002186.1 coordinate 44,169, forward strand.
AGCTGGCCCCAGTGAGTCTCTGATGGACCCTGTAAGCCTCCAGCTCTACCTGGGAAACTCATTTAACTTCAGTTAAAAGTGCACGGATGTGTTTGATGTTAGAATTCGATCCAGAATGTCTTTCCTACTTCTGGCAAGTCTAGTGTTGTTTCAAAAGTAACTTCTACTTAAGAATCTGCTTTAAGTGTGTCATCAAGCTTAGAAAATATGTGAATTGTTTTTCTTTTCTCTTAGGAAGCTGACAGCTGGGAAATTATAGAAGGCCTGAAAATAGGCCAAACCAATGTCCAGAAACCAGACAAACATGAAGGGTTTATGCTGAAGAAAAGAAAATGGCCTTTAAAAGGCTGGCACAAGGTAACATTTTTATCAGATTCAAGTTCAGATCATTATAATAGAAAAGATATTATTTGTTATTATTAGGTAGGAAACCAAGACTATTGTTGTCCATGTAAAACTAATTTCAAGGCCCTGTGAGTTGCATTCGATTGGACCTACTTAAGTCCAAAATCTGTAACATACGTATTCAGGGGAAAATATTTTATGTAATACTTAAAATACAAATTGTACTTATTATTGTCAAACCTGCTTCTTTCACTTAAACTAGTGTGGATATGTGCTCATTAAATATTTTCGTAAATATGGGATGCTTTTAAATGCATTCCATTGGGTGGATTTATATTACATATTCTACCATTATCAAAATAATTTCTTATTGTTGGATATGAAGGACTCATCTAAATTTTTGTTATTGTTGTGGTGAATATCTTTATAATTGAATACTATTTAGTTTTGTGGGAGAAATCTTATAGTTGTTGTTACTAGGAAAAATTAAATTTGGAAAATTGCACATTATGGAGGAAATGTTTTTTAATGCATTGTTATAATCACCTGAATAGTAAGAGTTCTGTAATACTAGCTGGATGTGATGGCACATGCCTATGATCCCAGCTACTTGGTAAGGCCAAGGTTGGGACAATCTCTTGAGCCCTGGTGTTTGAGACCAACCTGGGCATCATAGTGAGACCTCTATCACTTAAAATGAAATCACATGAAGAGTTCTGTGGTACTAAGGAGAATATTCTCCTCCACTTTTAGTATAAACCTTCTGGTAAACCACTCAATATTCTCTCTGAAATCACTGGAAGATCAAGATCATTTGCTCGTCATCCCTGCTGGTGGATTTCCTCTTAAAACAGATGGATTTGTCAACCTAAAGGTCTAGATAGTGGCTGACTGAAAGCAGGGAGGTGTTATGGGTTATTAACTTCCTTGAGGAAACACATTTCATGCATTTTAAGGGAAAGACTTCAAAGTGAACAAATGGGAAATGTCTCTCCAGTCTCCTGTTCTCCAAAGATAGAATGAAAACATACCAAAAGGGCTTCTGGCTAATATGCTCTCTCCCCTATCAGAAACTGTCTGCCCTGAACCCCATAATACTATCCCAATGTGGGAGATCTTTCTCTACCATTTTTCTTCCTGGAATTTTGGTCATCTAGAGATCCTTGCTCAGATCACATTTGCATTTCCTCTATTCCAATGCCTTACTAAGCTCTTTCCTTGTGACATCCTATTGGTTATATTTGCTAAAAATCTTTGGTAGATAGAAATTCTTAAAAACAGGAAAAATGATCAAAGAAACATTTTATATGAATCTCTAGCTTTAATTTAACACCCCCAGTCTGGCAGTGGTTTTAGCTGTGTTTTGACAACTTTCTGGAGTATGTCTCTGAATATTTTGCTGTATAAATGAAAGGAGGGTCCCCTCTGTTGCCCTTTCTCCTCATCTCCAGAGCCAACCTACATTGATTGATTCAAGCATCAGTCCATTTGACTACCCAAGTCCTGTGCAATTGAGTAGTTCAGTATTTTTCAATAACGGAGATTCTTTCTTTTGGTATTTACTTGTTGTTCCCCTAAATCTGAAACAAAGAGGTCACAGTGGCCTTGGCAAGTGACCCTGGACCTGACTTCTGCAACCTCTTTAGCTGTGAGCTCCTGAATCACATAAGAACTTTCCAGCAGAGTAATTTTCTGACACCAGAAAGACTCTCTGCATGTGTAGGGCTACAGGAGAGTCCTTTGTGTGATTGGGTCCTGGGAACTCTTTGTTCTCTTGTAAATTGTCCACTGAAAGGAAATCAACAGCAGAGAATTCCTGAGTGTTCATGGAGCAAAAATGATTAAATTCATTCAGACTGGACCAAGATGACCTTAGAGCAGACAAAACTTGCCCCCCCCCAAAAAAAAACAAAAGAAAAGAAAAACAAAAACACTCACTATTTTTTTACCCTTGATATAATTTGGAAATATGTTTTAATCTCTTTTATTAATAATGAAATGCAAGCATTTTGCTAAGGCCACTTAAACTTTCCAAGAATTCATTCTTCTTAGATCCAGTCTACTGGCTTCTAAATGAACATGCACATTTTCAGGAATTATCTAGGGAAATTCAGGAGTTTACCTCTAGGGTAAATTTCCCCCTAGTCTTGTACAGAGCTCCTTACACAATCACTGTAACCTAATCCAGATTATTTTCATTTCTCACTTTTAAAAATATCCCCATGTGGTTCTTTCAGAAGGTCTTAGCTGCAGGCCCTAAGATGCCATTCTTGTTAACAACAACTATGGTGAGAAGATTCCAAACCCCTTGGGCTATGCTAAAAGAACCCTGGTAGGTTAACAGCTCAGAACGGACTGTGGCCAGATGCACTGAATTCATATATTGAACTGATAAAACACATTGATTGCTACATGTAAAGCAACCCTAGACCCACATTTGTGAATGTTTTCTATTAAAAAATATAGACAATAACAAGGGGTGTTTGGTTCTTGCAGAGGTTTTTTGTCCTGGATAATGGAATGTTAAAGTATTCAAAGGCACCACTTGATGTAAGTAGCACACAGGACGTGTTTCAAAAATTCATTTAGAATTCTGCTTGAAATGAGTAAACACTAATTGTACAAGCTTTGTGCCATTGTTCTCAGCTTTGTGCATGTCTGTGCCTCTAATATTTAACAAGCTACCAAACCTGCATGTTCCAGAGAAGGTGTGTTTTGTGCTTATAATGAAGATAGCAGATAATCTCAAACTAGTGCATGATGCTTTAATTTAACTTTTTTGCCGTATGTTATTAAAACCAGATGCTTAAACCTAAAAATGATACATTAATAAAATCACCCTCTCTTGAAGAAAAAATATGTAAATAGCCTTTTGCCTTTCCCCTCTCAAGAAACTCTGCTTTATGTGCTTTCCTGAGATTTAACACCATTTTTGTTCTTGTCAATGTCCTTTTGAGAACTTGTCTTTTGAACTTCATTTCTGTTTCATACATTCTTTTATCTTGGGACTCACAGCTCACAAAAATTATTAAAAAATATTTTTTGTTTAATATATAAACTAGTAGTTTGTGTGGAAAACTGGATAAATTCCCTCCTTATCATTGTGGTATAGGGGAAATAACAGAGGGCTCAGATTTCAGCTTTGTCTCCTGCTTTGCTATTGAATCTGCTATGTCCTTCATCAGAATGGGGCAGCCAGAAGGAGGAGCTGGCTGCTCTGTGTCCTCCCTTCCCTGATGCCCAGTTCTTCCCAAGCAGCTATCTCCCTGCTGACTGTTCAGGGATGTTCTGGGTCATAAGTCCAAAATTCACCACAGCTACTTTAGGAATCATTAAAATTTCTTTTTGAAGGGATATAACATATGTGATCTAGAATTATAAAGAAGTGGACTGATAGACTGTTCCCAGAACAGGAGCAAGATGAATGTTGTCAAGACACAGCTTCATCAATGTTTATAACAGCTCACTTTACTATAGCTAAACTATGGAACCAACCCAGATGCCCCTCACTGGAGGAGTGGATTCAAAAACTGTGGTATATGTATACAATGGAATTCTACTCTGCAATTAAAGAGAACAATGTTATGGCATTTGCAGCCAAATGGATAGAGACAGAAAAAATTATGCTGAGTGAAATATCCCAAACTCAGAGACTTAAGGGCTGAATGTTTTCTCTCATATTTGGAAGCTAGAATACAACCTTAGATTGAAAGTTAGCTAAGCTCAATAATAATCTCAACATAGCTGAATTTTTACATAAGCAGGGGAACCATAACTATGAAGCTGGGATAAGGGAGGGGGCAGGGAAGGGAGGGAAGGATTAAGGAAGTAATGCAGCTGGAGGGAGGGAGTAGGGAAGTTATCAATGTAGCTAGGAACCTTCAACGCCCATGAGAAGCCCAACTAACATGGGGGTAAAGTAGGGGAAACATGGAAACAGGAAGTGCTCAAAGAGGGGAGACCATGGACTAGGATAAGCCTTAACTTACTTTGTCAATATCTATATATTCATGAATGTGTAACAACGATTCCCTCCAATATGTAAGACTATGTTGACGGAATAAAAAAAAATACATACACAAAATGTAAAATAAAAAAAGATGAATGTTATCACTTAATGAAGTTGATATGAAGTCACAGCAACTTCATCTGTCCTCAGTTTAAGGATCTCAAACTCAGAACCTCAACCATTTTCTCCTAATTAAAGAGGTGTAGTAACCCACTTCCCATAGATAAGTAAAAATTACCTTCAGCTCACTAAGTTCAATACAGACCATAAGTACTTCAGACCATATATCCTTCCAGCCTGTTTACTAGTCTTTTGATTTCAGATTCAAAAAGGGAAGGTCCATGGGAGCATAGACGTTGGACTCTCGGTCATGTCAATTAAAAAGAAAGCCCGGAGAATAGACCTTGACACTGAAGAGCACATCTACCATTTGAAGGTGACATTGCTTTCCAACAGTTCCTCAGTCATTACAGGGGAAAGACAGGAGACGGCTTTCACAGTTACCTTCTCTTGCTCATTGCTTCAGGTGAAATCCCAGGACTGGTTTGATGCCTGGGTCTCCAAGCTGCGCCATCATCGTTTGTACCGTCAGAATGAAATTGTGAGATCACCGAGGGATGCTAGTTTTCACATATTTCCTGCAACATCCACAGCCGAGTCCTCCCCAGCTGCTAATGTTTCTGTTGTTGATGGAAAGGTATGCTCTAAAAAAGCACCCTGGGAATTGCTTAGAAAATTATGCAAATATATCACTGTGCCTCATTTGAAAACACCAGAAAGAAAGTTTGCTTTATAAACTGACATTCAGGAGACAACAGAGATAACAGTGAAATTGGCAACAGAGTTAATCACAAGAACAGATTAGGCACGAATTATTTTTCCTTTCTGATGAATAGAGTGCATTCTATTTTTAAGTGACTTTAAAGGAATGTTGGGAAGGAGAGCAAATATTTTTTTAATCAACATCTAGAAATCAGGTACCTTCCTGATTTTAGGGTGGTAATAAGAAGACCCTAAAACTTGCTTTCTTTCCTTGAGCTGTAATAATTTGACTCAGAGAGTCTAGTAAATCCTCTAATGAAGTCAACGCAAGTAGTTGAAGACTGGAACAATAACGCAGGAAGTAGCCTATTTCAATGACCAGGGACTCTGTGGAGCATTTGACAGTCGTTTATCACTAATTTTTCATATAACCAAAGCTCAGGGACAGAAAGAATTGGTCCAGAAGTGACACAGTCATTTCCACCATCTGACCCCACATCAATCTATGTTTTCAAAACCAGTGCCCTTCCATTACACCAGGTGCCAGAGAAGGGAGGCTGAGGTTGTTCCTGGGCTGCAGTAGGAGTTCTTTCACTATGCTGCTGAAAAGCTGTAGGTGTTGCTGGTTTCTAAGTCACGGTTCAGCCAGATGCCTGTAATGCCAGCCACTCATGCAGGCTAAAGCAGGAGGATTGAAAGTTTGAAACCGGCCTGAGCAACTTCGCAAAACACTGTTTCAAAATAAAAATTTTAAAAGTGCTGGTGTGTAGCTCAATAGTAGAGCACTTGCCTAGCGTGTGTGAGGCCCTGAGATCAATTCCTAGCATCAAGGGGAAAAAAAAATTCAAGGTTGAGACAAGAGCAGGGAGACAGCTATTTCTTCCTTTGAGTCAACAATGAAGTTTTCTGAAACTTAGGCACACTGTAGTGCCCAGGGGTGCTATAGCTTCATACCTGACTCATGGGTTGAGGACGACAACTCCCACAAGTATTTCAGTGAAGATTCTGCTTTCTCTGTGTTCACAGAAATATGCATAATACATAGATCGAATTTCCTTTGCAAAACATTGGATCACCTCATAGAGAAACTGCAAGAATAATCAAATCAGATTCAATGAAACATGACTTTTTAGTTCTTGTTATTTCCAAGGAAATTACTTAAATCATTTCTGTTAGGTCCCATTAATTGTTTTTCATATGGCTCTCAAACCTTGCATTATTTCCTTCTGGTTGCAGCCTTGCTGAGGACTTTTAAAATTATCTTTCTCCTAGAATAGGATGTTGGATTAACACTAATACTAACCAGTTCTGAAAAAAAAGGAAATGTACCAGGAGGTCAGGGGTCTAGGAATGTTGGGAACTAACAGATGCCAGGATGGTCCCCAGGTTTCTCTGGGCCTCCTGTGTTCTCACCTCAGGATAAAATGAATCCCAGCATATTAAATGAGAAATATATGCCAAATGATCTTCAAAATTAAATATTTTAATTCTTTGGTTCTTCCTATATCTTAGGCACTAAGTGTTGACAAAAGATACATTGTTTTCACCTCTCATCTTCTCTATTGAATGGTTTGGGTGATATCTGAGAATGGTGGACTGAAACCAAATCCTCCCTAGTGTTTGCCTTAGAATAAGAAAGCTCTTCAACTCTGGTTTTCACAGATCTGTTTCTCTGGTTGGGAGTGATATACCTCTAAGATCTAACTTGGAAAAAGATTTCCATTGCACTTCTCCAAAGGGAGTAAAGACTGAAAAGAGCTCTTTATCATTTTGCTTGCCTTCTATATGTCAAACTATGGCACTCCTGAATGTGAATCGGTTGGTAGGTCTGCGCAGGGAGTTAGTCTGGGTTGCTGAGTGTGTGCATCATTTACTTCATAATGATTTCAAAGAGACTCATTCAGTTATAATTGAATATTAAAATCAAGTATGGAATTTTAAAGTTAGTTCAGCTTCATGGGAAATAAGTTTCTCTCATTTTATTTCACTGAGGTTTACTGCACTCTCCCTAGTACCTACATATTTCATATAACTTTCACATAAAATCCTTTGAATAGAAATTCTACCAGCTATAGATAATGACTTGGCAAAACTGCCTTTTTATATAATTTTTCAGTATGCCTTTGAAGCACTGTGAGGCTGCTTCCTGGTGGATAATGGATTTAGGTATCACATGTGGTTGAAGAGACCTTGAACTTGATCATAAGGGCACAGAGAACTTTGGAAAAGAAGGGCCTTAAATCATGAGTTAGGAATACTGCATTTAAGGGCGCTGTAGCAAGTACAGTGCCCTGAGAGAGTTAAAAGTGTTGGGAATTTGAGTTGGCAGGTCCTTGTGAGTATGAGATCCAACACACTTGAATATTATCCCCTTCGTTGAGTGGTGGAGCTGGCCAGCCAGGGGAGAGTGTTCTTGTTTATGAATGTTGCCTTCACTGAGCATGTGCCATGTTTAGCCAATGGGCTTCTTCCATATTTTGAAAGTGCTCTTTATTCCTCCTTTAAAAAAGAGAGAGAGAGAGAGAGGGAGGGACAGTGAGAGACAGAAAAAAAAGAGAGAATCATTTTTATTTAGTTTTTCATGTGGCCTTTGTTGCTCCAAGACTCTGCTATGTACGTACGTGGTGCTGGGTTTGAACCCATGTACTTGAACATGCCAGGCAAGCGCCGTAATCTCCAAGACACCGCTCTAGTCCCTATTCCTTTTTTTCCTAATGTCACTTTGAGGATACTTGTATTTCTTAGCAATCATATAGATGTGTCTTCCTGCTTCATATAACCACATGCTTCATCTGTTTTTGTTCCCATTGAAGGTACAACCAAACAGCTTTCCATGGCAGTCCCCTCTGCCATGCAGCAATAGCCTCCCCGCAACCTGCACAACTGGCCAGAGCAAAGTGGCAGCCTGGTTACAGGACTCGGAAGAAATGGACAGGTGTGCAGAAGGTTAGTTCTTGCCCATGTGGACAATCCCCGTAAGCCTCCAAAACCAAATTAAAATCACTGAGATGAATTATGAGTGCTGTATCTTTTACCCTGACCCCTTTAATTGCCTTGACCTTTCCTTTTTCTTTCTTTCTTTTGTTTTTTACTTTTTTAATTGGCTCATAATAGTTATACATAACATTAGGATTTATTTTGAAGTAATTATAAAAGCATCAAGTATAGTTTGCTCTACTTAAGTCCCCAATACTTGCCCTTGCCCACCCCATACTCCTTCCACCTGTTCCCTTTCCTCTACTAATCTATTTATTTACATTTTTAAATTAGTGTCTTGTGGATATATGTAATGGTGAGATTCACTGTCATGTATTCTCCTATGTTCATTGGAAAGTTAGGTCAGATTTATTCCACTGTTTTTCCCTTATCCCATCCATCCACCCACCCCTTCAATCTTCCTCTTCTTCTTCCTTGATTTTTTATTTTGATGGCATCTCCCCTTTTCTTTTCTCTCTCTCCTGATTTTAGAGTAGCTTGTTCGTATCAGAGAAAACTTTCAACCCTTTACTTATTCTTAATTTTATATGCTAGATTCTTCTGTATTCCATGACCTGGGCTTCTTACTTGCCAGTTCTCCTGTACCCTCACAACAAATGAACCTGGGTTTTGATCTTGCCTTGATTTTCTCCCACTTCAACTTTATCTTGTCTCTTCTCTGGTTCCCTCCAGCTTCTATGTTTCCTGCCCTCCAGACCCTGGAGAGGCTTCCCTGCTTGCTCCTGGACTCTGCCTTCCTCTCTGTGGCTGCCTTCTCTTATGTTCTGTTTTGACAATGGAGCAAGTATGTATTTCCTGACAACCCAGTCATAAAGGGCAAATTTCCAATATGCTGCATCTTTTATCCATAGTTACCTGTTAGTGATAAATCACTATGGATTGGTTTTTAAATATTCTGAACTAAAATACACTTTTCCCTCACTGTGCCATCTCTGAGCCACTCCATCTCCTCATACTTCTCCTTGCTTGTAATCAGCTAGAGAACATTGGTCCATACCTGATCCACAGGCTATTTCCATTCCATGAGATAAGTTCCATTTGATCTTCAAAACTAAGAAAACAAGGGTAATTCAATCAATTCATTGAATTCTTAAACTGATCCTAAATGATATCAGGATTAATTTATTTTCTTTTATGAAATTATAAAAAAGTAGATGTTAAATAATTTTTTGATGCTGTTACTTAAAAATGAAAATTTAGCATTCTGTTGGTCCCTTGATCAAATAATTTCTCTCTCCCTACCAGTGTGTGAACTCAGTCTGCAGCATTTTAATCAGCCCTTTGCTAAATCGCCATAAACTCAATCTTTATATGAATATATATTTAAGAGGGATTTTATATTCATAATCATATCTAGTTGACTTACCGTTGGAGGGTTTTCCTCCTATGTATTCACCAAACACCTGATTTAGTTTCAGTACAGAAACTTCAGGTTGGGAAAAGAAGCTGCACTTCACTTTCTGAGAATTATGCAGCTTCCTACAGCAGTGATCCTTCAAATTTCTGCCTCTACTCTGGAAACCTTGGAACAGAAAAGTCTGCCCCCTTGATCAAGTTCCCATGGCTAGTGAACTGCAGCTAGGACTCAGACTCTGACTGAGAGCATGTGCGTGTGTGTCTTCCCTGAGAGCAGGTCCCGCAGCCTGTCACCATCAGCACTGCTGTCATGCTGCCACTGAAACCTGAGGGTTATCTTTGATCCTCCTTCCTGTTCATCCAGCCAGGATCAAATCCTGTCTGTTATTTCTTTGAAAACACCCCCCGCACACACACTCCCTTCTTACCTCCCTTTACCTGAATTCTACTCCTCTTTCTGGCGGAGACCTACCAGTCTTGTCTCTGAGTGGTCTCACAGCCTCCTCACTGGTTCTCCTGGCTCAGTCTCTTGCTCTGCTGCTTCCTCCTTGGAGGATCATGGGAAAATACCATTCTTGAACCTGCTTGCAGGTGCTGGGCCAGCACTCAGCAGACATTATCCTTCGCATTCAGCCACAAGCATAGATACTGCTATTATCCCTGTTTTGTGGATGAGGAAAGTAAAATGCACAAAGGTTAAGAAATTTGCCCAAGATGATGCAGCTGCTGTGGTGGAGAGGTTGGGATTCCAGCCAACCCACATTTGACTAACCCAAAGCCAATTATGTGTCCGGCACATAATGCTCCCTCGGGACTGATTTTTCCTAAAATAGCTTTCATGCAAAACTCTTCAGTGGTACTCCATCGGCTCTGGGGCTTCTGTCCAAACTGCTTAGCCCAGCACTTAGCAACCCAAGGCTTCAGCTTTCTGGCCCTGCATACCCTTTCAACCTTGCCTTCTATAGTCTCCGCCAAACTTTTCTATTTCATGGATAGACTTGCATATTTCAACCTGCATGCCTTTGTACAAATAGCTCTACCCAACCTTCAGCGTCCTCTCTGTCCTTCCCTGCCTTCCTATTTTGCTGAAACCTTTCCATTAATCTTCCAGACCCAGAAAAATGGCTACTCTGTTTTTATTCTGTTCTGATGACCTCAAGTCACCATAACTTTCCCTTTTCCAATCTTCTGTGGCACTTAAAAAAATTTTTATGTTGCTCATTTGTCACAGAGAGTGCCTAATATTGAGAGATTGATTGCATTTCAAAAGTAAGAAAATTTCTTTGTTATTCATTGGTTGCCAATTTCACTGGTTGCATTTTAGAGCCACTGGGATTATAAGCATGTACCACTGTGCCCAGCTGCATCTCAAAAGATGTAACATCTTATTAAACCCATTATATATCTGATTTATAGTTCTAATGTTTAAAGCAGCTACTTCTTTATATATCTGGACTTAAGCCTGTCCAGATCTTAAATATGTAAGAAAATTGTTCTGCTCTTGAAGCATATTTTTTTCCTATAGAGATAAAATATTAGTACAACATCTCTAATAGATTTTAAAGAAATAATTTATTGCAAGATAATTAATGAGCTAAATTCCATTATGTTTTTCTAAACATGATTGTGACTCCACCCAAATTCCAGACAACCACATTGTAATACACTTTGGAGGAACAGATAGGTCCTTCAGAATCAAACCACAGAACTATTAGGTTCCATTAAATGTTTCCCTTGTGACAAAAGTCATCAAAAAAAGAAAGTAATAACACAATTTGAGATTGTAATGAGCCCTACAATAAGAGCTGTTACTTTGTACAAATAGGCTTTGAAGTCTTCTAACAATCAAGTTTTGTTTCTAAACCATAAAAGATGTGGTTTGTCTCACCTGCGTGTATCACCACCATACACACACTGATCTGCCTGATCATGTCTGCCATATTATGAACTGACTCCCACTTATCACATTACCATCGCTTCCCACCCAATTCTAACACATTTTTATTTCCAATTTTTATTAGATCTTGCACACTGCCAGTCTAACCTTGTGGAACTTAGCAAACTCCTGCAAAATTTGGAAATACTGCAGAGAACTCAGTCAGCACCAAACTTTACTGACATGCAGGTAAACCTGTTAATGCTACTGGCAAAAATACTTAAGATATTAATCTTTAATCTTTCCTAGATCATTCTATGTATATACAGGAACATTTAAAGGGAAATAATTATAATACAGGCTAGTTTCTAGTCTGGAGTTATTCTTCGTATTTTTTTAATCTTGGAGTTATCATGTTAATTCATATAACTAATTTTTTTACATTCAAATACAGTACAAACTGCTGTAGAAATATATCTCTGGATCATTCTTCCATGTTTCTGTTGTAATAGAAACAATCGTACAAATATAGACACTTTCAGAATGAAGACTCTTTTCACAGAAAAAAATGCTGAAGATCTCTAATCCTGTTTTCATTCTGCACACCAGAAAAAAAAAATACAATTTAAATTAGGTTCTTTTCTCTGCTTTTAATGAGATGCCTTTCTCTTCTGGCTGGTTTGCTCCAAGGCTATAACAGTGATTTCATACTAACTTGCTGTGTTCTGTCTGTGTGTATCATCTGTGTGAACTTAATAATCCTTTGTTGCCTTTAACTCTCTGTGTAATTAATGTAGGCTAACTGTGTAGATATTTCAAAGAAAGACAAGCGGGTCACAAGACGCTGGAGAACAAAAAGTGTCAGCAAAGATACAAAAATACAACTGCAGGTACAGATTTTACTTTTCCTTCCTTCATATTTTCATAATCTTTTAAAGCATTCATCTGCCTATATCCATGCACAGGTGTTAGATTGAGAGAGTAGCTTAACTACTTGAAAGCTAGTGCCTTGGAAGCAGAGTTGTATTATCTAAAATAATGGGAAATCTATTTATTTTACTTACTTTACTTACTTGGTCATAAGTGAACAGAATTTGAAAGAAAGGTTAAATTACATAATATGACTGTAAAGTAGGATTTTCATTCTCAGGTATAGCCTCCAAACCATTAGAGCTTATTTTAACAAGAAGTTACCTTAAAAATCTAGACTAAAAGTCTGGTAGGTTGTAATGAACATCCATTTATATATACTAGATCTTAAAAGAGCCTTTTATGTGTCAACTTTGTCCAAATTTTTATCTGCCAAGAGAAAGAGTAGGGAGTACAATAGATTAAAAATCAACAAGCCCTGGCTTTCATTTAATCACTGTGATTTTCTGGCTATATAATTTTGTGCACTCCTGTTAAATTTTCTGGGCTTCCATTTTCTCCTGGGTAAAGTGATGAAGTTAAATTAATGATCTCTGAATTCCCTTTCAACTCTAAATTCTATGATTCTACAAAAATAGATCCTTTTGGGCCTGCAGTAATCACTATAAAATCTGAACTTCTTAATGGCTCATGATAAACTTAACTGAAGTTTACTTTTTTTTTTTTAAAGAGAGAGAGGGGGAGAAGAAAAAGAGAGACAGAAAGAATCAATTTTATGTATTTTTTTAATCTGGGCTTTGTTTCTCTCACTCTTAATTGTGTATGTGCTGCTGGGGTTCGAACCCAGCTCCTCATACATGCCACTCAAGTGCTCCAACTGCTGAGCTACCACTCCAGCCCTAACTGAAGTTTATTTTAAATAAAATTTTTATTTGAAATAAGTACTTCTAAATTCTTAAAGTAAGAGCCTCTTATGTCATAGCATTGCAATGATACAAATATGGTAAATGCCTGAAACTTCTTATATCATAAACCACATTATTTTCAAGTCTTCAAAGTAGAATTTACTATTCTAATCTTAGCTGTGTATTCTAAATAGTTCTTACCTTTCACAGTCAAAATTAGACTTCTCATTTAGCTTTTTAAAAAAATTATACTGTAGATAAATTTAAATCATAATGCAAAGGTAAAAGGTACTTCTTTTCAGAATTCTTCTATTTCTTCTGAATAATCAACAAAATAATTCTTCTCTAATTCTAATTGCTTTAATAACATTCTTTATATTGTAATTCGGAATGTGTAAATAACCCCACTGTTGCTTTGCTTGCTAGTCTGATATGTTTAAAAACAAATTTTCATAAGCATTAAAGATACATTTTTATTTAGATTTCTGCATCCTATAAATATAATTCACATTCCTTTATTCAGTATTTTGAGAGTGTTTTCGCATCTATTCATAAAATTAGTATTGTAGGGACAAATGTTCCAAAAGATTTCACAAGAAAATCACTTAAAATTGTCTTTGACAGTTTAATTCATTTTGAGCTTGTGCTAATCTAGTTTTGTTGTTGTTGCTGTTCTTGTTGTTGTTGTGTGTGTGTGTTCAAGCTTTGTGTCTATAGTTCGTATAGCCAGGAAAAAAGAAGTATTTTTATAAATAAAAGGATCATTCCTTTAAATAAAATAATGGAAGAAAGCTAGCATAACAAGAACATATCCACTTGTGTGTAGACATCATTTACCTGGTTATTTTAAAGCATTCCCCTGAACAGATCCCCCGTTCACAGCTGCTGTCTTGAATAGGTTTGTTACTGGCAAACCTGAGCACAGCACCCATGGCTGGCGCTAGGAGGCCCCCACCACAGCCCTGTGAGGATCCATTTTTCCTGGAAGACACAGAGTGCAGTTATGAATCCTCCTCGTAGTCACAGGCTGTGTTTAAATTGTGCAGAGAAATTATGAAGATTTTTTTCAATCATCAGAATAAATTGTTCAAAACGCAGGAAAAGATTTTCCGTTTATACTCCTGCCCCATCTTTGAATGGTTTGCTTGTTTTTAAACTTTTATTTATGCTGTTTTGCTTTGATTTTCTTCTGCCAAACAGTAACAGCATGGCTCTTGTCATCTTTATTTAGATAAATTTGGAGGGAAGTTGATATAATCTCATCCCTACATTCAAAGAAACTTTGTGTTTTCCAAAGGGAGCGATGTGGTTCTACTTTAAATAGAAACAAATAGACTTTAGGTGGCAGTAAACCATTAATCACTCCCCAAATTCCCTACTTGTACTTAAACAAAAGTTTTCATAGGCTGAAATGCTGAAGCATTTGGTACCATCCTGGAGCCTTTCTGCTTGTCCAAGTCAATAGGTCTTTCAGGACCCCTCAGGATGCTCATTTTCCGTGGCTGGGAAGGTACACAAAGTTCCCTAAACTTGCTCACCTGCCAGCAGTGGCTATGGCCAGTATGAATATCATTACTCAGCCGTGTTTTTGCCTACAGAAAGACATAGCATTTGTGTTTACTCTAATGGATTGAACGCACTTATCCTTTTTCTCCCCACCTAATACTCAGTTTTCCCACTCCTATTCTAAATGCTTTTTCACTGGGAATTTCATCTAATGATGCTATTTGCTTTGAGTTCAGTTTTTTCTCACTTCCCCTGATGATCATTATTAGGGCTAACTTGAATGACTCTCAGGCTGTTACAGCTCATTTTTTATCCCTCTATTGTTTATATCTTTTAATCCATCTGCTATTTTGAAGGAACCTAGGTGCCTAGTGGTGGCAGTGTGCTAGTGGTTGTTCCTGCTGTTGTTTTTATTGATGTTGTGTCCCTAAACTTGTCATTCTGTAGTAGCCATTGTTTTGAAATATAGATCATTTTGAAAATTGACCTGGATTAAAAATGTGTTATACTATGTGTGATTGTTTATTTTGCATGGGTAAAAAGATTGTGCTCTTGACTCAAGTAAGAAGATTAAATTCTAGACCCATGTAGCCGTATTTCTTCTAGACACCATTGGGTAGTTGACCTGAGGAATCCTCTGTGTAATTTGTGAAGTCAGCATTTGTCCTTCAATGTTAGACAGAAAATCTGATTCCTGTCCCCCAAACTTCAAAGTGTTTACTTCTAATGAAAATCTGAATACCATTATGCAGAAACAATTTGGCTTTTTTTATTGTTATTGTTTTTATTGTTGTTGTTGTTTTGTTTTGTTTTGTTTTTTAAGAAAGAAGGGATGGTGTGAGAGAGAGAAATAGAGAAGCAATTTTAATTTAGTGTTTCATGTGACCTTCATTCCTCGGACATTTCGTTGTGTACGTGGTGCTAGGGTTTGAACTCGCGTACTCGCGCATGCCAGGCAAATGGCGTAACTGCTGAGCCACCGGTCTAGCCCCTTGGTTGTGTTTTAAATGAAGTAGAGGAGGACAAGAAGGGGATTATTTGAAAGTTGTGCTGTAGAAGAAAAAGCTGCTAGATTTCCTGTGTTGCCAATAGAAAGAATTAAATACTAGACAACTTGATATTGTGGGTCGTAAAGAATAGTAGGGAGTACATGGTAGCAAATCTGTCATTTACATGTAGCTATCTTAGATGTCATAAATCTCAAATTGTACTCTAGAGTAAAACCAAGTTCTTCCTTCTACTACATTAAAAAGGTATTGTGTATAGAAAATTTTTCATGGAAAATAGATATGTATGTAAGTCTCTGACTTAACATTTATGTATACAGAAGATTTGTGAAGATGAAAGAGAAACATGAGTGAAATTTGGAAAATGTAAAGAAAATCAGAGATGTAAGAATTGAAAATATTTTTACATCATCTAATCATATAAAAACAGTCTTGCTGTTTTATCAATCCATACTGTTGAAATACATCTCAGTTAATTGAAAATGAAATTATTGCTGACAACATTGAAGACTCGGGGTTTGTGGTATAGAGGTAGAGTTGAGTGGTTAGCAGGAAATATAATTATCCCTTAATCCCACCCCCCAAAAGGAGGGAAAAATGAAAGAATCCTTATATTGATTCATGTATAGATGCACATCACTAAATGAAACCTATGCATTCAGCTTTTCAAAGCTGATTTTTATAAGCATTGTCCCCACACATGAGAAACCTGACGTTTGATTTTATTTTTCCTGTTCTTTGGAGATTGGCTTCTTCCTTGGAAAATTATTCAATTTGAAGATCTCAACAGTCCTTCTAATGTGAAGTCCTAGTGAATGAATTTTATGGTAGGGATTAAGTGGGGGGTTGATGAATCCTGGGACCCTTCCATTGGTTTTTTTTCCCTTTCATTAAGAAGTTAAAAAAAGAAATCTGCCAGCCCATAGGAGGATCTCATTGCAACCTGTTCACATTAACCTTTGCATATTATTTAATGAGTTTTTCCTGATCTTACTTCTTTCTTTGCTACCATTTATGAAATGCCTTTTGACTTTATACAACATATTATCACATGAATAAAATAATATGGACATTTATTTCACCTTAAAACCATAGCGGATGTATCAATGCATAACCCACCATCTCCTTTTGATATTGGGGTGACATTCAGCAAATAGGGAGTTTGAGTGACTTGCCGTGAGAAGAATGAACTTTTCTCATGCCAAGATATTTTTGCTTTTAAAGAAAAGTCAACTTCAGTTAAAAACTCTCGGTCTCCCTTGTCTGATTATCTTTCCTCCTCTCATCTCCCCGTCCTCTTCCCTCCCCACCCCTTCATCCTGTTTTTTTTTACCCCCTTCTCTTCTCCCATTCACTGTCAGGAAGGGCCACCCGCGAAGGGCCAGTTCAGCACAACTCGGCGCCGGCAGAGGCTAGCGGCTGCAGTGGCTACAACAGTGAGTGGATTTCAATCTCGAGTGGAAGTTTAATAAGAATCAGAAACTGTGCACAAGGGTAACCCCCTGTTCTGACGGTGCCACCCGTGCGATGGCATCAGCCGTAGCACACTCATGGTGGAATGGCTTTCGCGTGTTCTCTGGCTGCTTTGCATGGCAGGAGTCAGACATGGGTACTTATTTTTGCCAGGAGAACTATTACATAATCCAGTTCTTCACTTCCACTGTCAGCCTAAGAAATGAGTTAAACTCAGGTTTGCCAAACTGAGCAGAGTGCCCTGTGGTGGGGGATATTCTTTAATGGTATCATTTTGGTTTTGTTCTTTTCTTTTGCCATACTGATATTTGAAACTTTGCTATCTGATTTCTGTTTTTCTAAGAAAAGTCATGTTACTACAGACATAAATTGTGCTTTTTTTGTAGCAATGTGACTATTTGAAAAGGATGTGAGAAAGAAATGAGAGGGTAAGAAAAGGTGAATTTTGATGTCATCTCTAAACAGCTACCCAAATTGCACTTAGTAAGAGAAAATTGTTTTCTAGGAAGAATACTG
Source organism: Aplodontia rufa (assembly GCA_004027875.1). NCBI lineage: Eukaryota > Metazoa > Chordata > Mammalia > Rodentia > Aplodontiidae > Aplodontia > Aplodontia rufa. Next base: position 61,791 of record PVKS010002186.1, read on the forward strand.
ACCTGAAAATCAGAATATGTAGTGTATAAATAAAGGGGAAAAAACCCCATAGAGTTAGGTGATGTTTAATATATAGCCAAAAGTTATTTTTTGTTTTATTTTTCATAAAAGAAACTAGAATGGATATAAAGGGAGTAGAGGACATATTGAGGTAGATAAGACAAAGAATAGTGCCTGTCCAAATAGATTCTAAACACAAGAGCCCTTGCTAAGTCGAGTGTCATAGCATGCTCCTGTAGTCCCAGCTGCAGGTTGAAGTATGAGCTCAGGAGTTGAAGGCCAGCCTGGGCAACATGGTAAGACCCTGTCTCAAAATAAAACTAAACAAAAAGGACACTGTGCTGAATGAAAGTGAATCATAAATTTGCTGAATCATGAGATATTGTGAACTTTTAAAAATACAATTTATTGAGTTAATAGTAATTATGGATGTTAGTTTTTTGGCTGTGCCATTTCCTGAATTAAGAACAGTCTTGCTGTTGCTAAGGGTGAGATATCTTAAAAACCAGAATTGTTGAAAACTATGAAAGATTTTGGTTGCACTGTAGGAGAGTGGCTGCTGGTGTGAGGATTATTAACTTTCTACTTTACATGATTGGTAATCAACTCTGGCTTTCTATCTAGGTATTGAGCTACATTGTTGGAGGAACAGAATTGCTTTTAATTATTAAAACAACCAGTGACTTGGAGTTTGTTTGGGAACTGACTCCTAAATTCAGTCTAGGGAACATTTGAACAAGCAAGCAAGTTATTGTGATTGCTTTCACAATGTATATCTTAGGTCGTTTTATGAAAATACTAATATTCCTTCAAATAATGTCCAGAATTCTAGGGTGACACACGAGGACGTGATTGGGTTTTTCCTGTGTTCATTTTTTAAATTGCAGATACATATAGTAGATAGTAATAAAACTTGGATTACTACCTATTTAAATAGAATAGATTTATAGGTGTAGATTTTAAAAGATGAGAACCTTAATATCCACATTCTAATGTAGTGATGGTCACAGAAATAATAAAAATAACTTACATGTGTCCAGTGAGAAAACCTACTGGTGATATTTAATAATATTTTCAGAAATAACTAGGGGGTAATGTCTGCACTACGTGTTCAAGAATCTGTGGCTTTGATGCCATACCAACAGTGCAACTCTGAGCATGAGCCTTGACTGACTCCCTCCGCCCTTCCCCGTGACCTGCACTGATGACTCCGTCCCCCTGTTTCACTGTGCTGTGGTTTGCCTGGTCCTTCCTCTTCCTCCCAGCACTGAAGTTCACCTGAACATCTTGAGCCTGCCCTATCCTGTTCCTACTCACTTGCTTTCCTTGCCCATTCAAGGTGTATGGGGCAACTAACCCTGTGCCAAAGCAAAGCATACCCTAGATGTTTCCAGAATTTATTCTTGTTGACCCTTCATGTTAGTACTCAGAGTGGCCAACTCACAGCATCACCCAGACCCCACAGAACAGGTTGAAAACAGAGACACACTGGCTTCTCCCTGTAGAACACTGAGGGTCCCAAAGCATCCTGCAAAGGATCCCTGTACTCTTAATGCAGAATAACAAAAACAGGGTGTTGAGTGCATCTGTCACCTGGTAGCCCCATTCCAACCTGCAGTTATCTGTACCAGAATATTCCAGGATCAGACCTCTTCTCAATTATAGGGCTTCAAGGAAGCCTTGGATTTCCTTATGGAGCAGGGTAGAAAGGCCCAGGTACAGCATGGAGGGTTCTCAGGTATAAACATGGAGAGCTATTGGCAACTCCCATTCCTGACAGAGAAACCAGCTACCATTTAAATTTTTGAATCCCATGATACCCTAATTGATGAGCAAAAAAACCTTGAATAAATAAGATCCCAGAGTGAAGGGATATTCAGTTAGATTAAATCAACCCAGTTTGTATTCTCAGTTTCATTTCATAAGTTCCTCAATTAAAATGACTCATTCTGTGCACTTTTAACAAAAAAGGTATCAATATAGTAAACATTTTCAGTAAGAAGTATATAGAAATTATTTTTCAGTTTCCCAGGGAGCAGTCTGATTGCAGTTTGAATGAAGCATGCTAAGTCCCTTTTCCTGCAGGTAATATACAAAACCACTTTTACTGTTTTAATAGCCTATTTAAACTTCGGTTATGTTCAAAATGTAAATTTGTAACTTATGTACTTCTCAGCATCCAACTCCAACACTTGAGAGGCCATTGTCTCAGGCACAAGTGCAGGTCTTACTGGGTGCTGGGTTTTCTCTGTGTAATGGCCCCCCATGCACACTCTCCCCCCAGCTGTCACAAACCCCCACTCACTCAGAAGGGACTCCTGAGCTAGGTGGGTCCTTGAAGTGTGGACCCTCTAAGTGCATATACACCCTCTTTCATGAGTCTCAACTCATTAACGCCTCATCACCAAACACCCATATTCTTTTTTCTTAGTGATCTTTTTCTAACTTCTTGTATCAGGAATCTGTATTCTTAAGTCTGAAAACTCCTTGGTCTACCCATGTTTTCAACTTGCAGTCTCTCCCCGTGACCACCTGATCTCCCCTAACCTTTCCATGGATTTTGTGTTCCTCTATAGGGATATGAGCAGATTGCTCTAAATTAGTATCACAATACCTAAATCTCCACTGTCTATCTCCCGACATTCTTCCACATAAATCTCATTCCTCTCTAGATATCCCCAAAGGACCTCAGTTCATTGTTATAAAAGTAGCCAAGGAAGGATTCCAGCAAATTATTGAACCCCAGTACACTCTTTTTTCAATGGCTTCTTTGCAACTTCTCTGTTTCAAATGTGGAACAGGCAGAAGTTTTGAAACTGGTAAGGTTAACATCTCCCATGCCAGTGTACCCAAGGTCCCCTTGAATGATGAAGGAGAGTGACTTTGGTAACTCCGGGTACCAAATGCATTGGTCCATGCATGTTAGCACAGTTACCTTGGCTGAATTTAGAGGTAAAGCTTCATGATCACTTCCCTCCTTGGTAAGCCTTGGATATTATTTGAGATAAATTAACTCCCTGCCAAGGCAGAGCTACATCAGAGGGGCCTACTCTGTGGTCTCAACTGCCTTTCAGTTTCACCTCAGGACAGATTTTTGGGTTCTTTCCACCTCCTCTATCTGCCCTCCATCTCCTCAGAAGGATAGTGTCCTCTTCCCTGCCCCCTCTAGCTCATGAAATCTGTTAGGAAGTTTAAAAACAAAATATTTTTAAAAGAGTTGTTTCTCAAACATACAAACAAGCAAAAAAACTCCAGTTCCAAACCCCAACACCTGGGGAAGACAGCCAAAAGTGGAAGCTGTTCTTCATCATCCTGGTCCCCTTCCTCAGCTCTTGCCAATACTATGAAGCCCCCTTCCTGCTCAGTCCAATGAGGGTCCTGCAACTGTGGGCCCTGGGGGACCCTTAGGAGAGAAGGGACCAAGGACATCCTTGGGCCAACCAACCGCCTCTTCCTTCCACTGTCCTCTCCTCCTCTCTTTTATGTTCATAAGGCTTCTCTCCAGGATGGATTGGATTCTAGAACAACTACAGTCCAATCCACCAGCTCTCCCTGCCCTGTGTCTTATTTCAGACATGAGAATGATTGTAAACTTACAAAGCATTTTTAGTGCTTATGGATTGGAAATAAAGTATGTCATATGAATAGTTGTTATGAAAAAAAAGAGATGTTTCTGGCATATATACTCATCAGAGAAAGTATTGATTACTTCCTATTCTGGAATGTTTCCTGTTAAGGAATCAGAATCATCCATTCAATTCTAGAAAACTCAGCTCATGATGGAGTCTAGAGTATGGTTCCCTTCCTGAGGACAACTGAATGAACATCTATGCAGTAGATTAAGCCAGACGTTACTGGTTAGATGGCTGCAAGGGCAATTGGTATTTCCATTTTCCACGAACGATTGGCCAACTGCATTTGTGATGCTCAGGGAGAACCTTCTTGAAGGGGAGGGGAGGAAAGGTGCTTTGCCTCCATCTATCACAACCCTAGTCCAGAACCAGCCTGGTCAGGCAAGCACTGTAGCCATTTGGGAAAAATCTATAGTAATATGACTTTTTCTACATAATGCTTTTCAAGATTGACCTGTTCAAAAGCCATATATGTAATAGTTGTATGTAAAATACAAAAGCAAACTACAATGATTTACATAAATTCCATTTATTAATATACATGTCAATAAGTATTTTAAAAATAATTGTGTCTCTTTAAGTCATCATTGCATTTACTAATAAACTTAAGTTGTGCTATCTAATGGCTATGGAGCAAGTTAATCTTTCTCTGTACACATCTCTCAAATTTTTATATATTTAGGAAGATTCCACTCCCAGCTCAGAGAGGACTGAGCCCAACTTGTATTCCAACATTATAAGAGCAGTTGGCTGCATCAATGTTCAGACGGCAGTTTTCTGCCAGTTGTTTCATAGGGACCAGTGTGGGTTCAGAGTTGAAGCTTATCTGGGGTTATGCCTCTTCTTCCTGTCCTGCAGTCCCCTCTTTCTGTAACCGTGAAAAACCAGTGATTCCATGGCAGTTCAACTCTGGGTAATGAGACTTCCTCTTTGGGAAGAGCTATCTGCAAAATGAATGAGTTCTGAGTGTCTCTGAGCATGTCACCAGAGAGGAATCTGTTGTTTTAAAGAATAGGGGGGATCTTTTCTATGTAGGAGAAGGTGGAACAGTACACCATTCCTCATTAATAATTTGTATCTTCCCTTTCAGGTTCCTTTCAGTGCCACTATGTCACCGGTTCGCTTGCACTCCTCCAACCCCAACCTTTGTGCAGATATTGAATTTCAGACTCCCCCTAGCCACCTCACTGATCCTCTGGAAAGTTCAACAGATTATACAAAGCTGCAAGAAGAATTTTGTCTAATTGCACAGAAAGGTAACAATAAACATAATGTGTCCTTTAGAGAAAGTCTCTTCTTTCATGCAAGTTATTTGATAAAAGATTTATTCTTTATATTTGTCTAGTGATAATGGAAGAAAGAGTGAATGGTTTTATGTGGTGGTTGGTGTTCTGTACACGGAAGGCTGGTTGCATGAGTGTGGGAGAATACACATCACAGGTTTTAGTTTTGACAGAATAAGGGGTGGTGAAAGGAAGTCAAAGAGGACTCCTAGGCAGGCCAGCAAGATGCTACTTGATACCTTTTGTTTTTTCAATATCTTTTAGCTATCTTTAAATTCATATTTATTGCTTATCCTTAGCAAGGAAAAAAATAGATCTATTGTGAGTCTTCCCCTTTTATTAAACAATATTCATTTGTTATCTTTTATGATTCATGGGCCCGGAATTGAGGCAGGTCTCAGCTGAGAGATAAGCTTCAGCCACATGTGTCATCAGCTAGGCTCACTTCATGGTATTCAGCCACTGACTGGTCTGGAATGAAAGACCCCCAGTGGCTTCCTTCACTTGCATAACACGTTGGCAGAACAGCAGTAAGACTGCCCACGATCGTGACCCTCTCTGTGTCCATGATAGTTTAGGACTCCAAGAGATGGAACCTGCTGTCCTCTTCAAGGCCAGCTCTAGAAGTGGCCCATTGTCACCTCCACTGATTGCTACTGGTCAAGTATCCCCAGCCAAATTAGATTAGAGGGCATAGGAAATTGACCACTCCTTTGAGTCTATCTTTTTTCTAATTAACTTATAAATATAGCTTGTTGAATAAGTTAAATTGTCATCATCAGCTACCAAGAATAAAATGTAACAACTGAGAAGCAGAATAGTTGAGTGTAGGTGGACTGAGCAGTCCTTACGTGTTTAACAGGAGCATTGGCTCCCAGATTAACTGTCCCCTTACTGCTCTGATACGAATCTTCCAGCTGGTAAAGCAAATATTTGACTTAACAAGTACCTGAAAAATAAATAAATAAATAAATAAGAAAAGAAAGTACCTTCTCAGGCATTGTTTTTAAAATCTCATGAGAGATTTACATTGTGTTTTTAGTCACCAACACTTTATTGTGAACTAATCATTCATTTCCCCTGGAGCTGATGGTAGTAAGTTATAAAATATTCTTGAAAATACATGTTAAATGGGGCATAGAGATGCTCAAAAGCCTAGTAGTTCGGAGGTGGGGCCGGAATGTGAGGATGTCTCTAGAAATGCTGAACTTGAAGAAATCAAACCACCAGCAAAGATACGCTATAGTGTATACAAGACCCTTGGCTCCCAAAGTTAGACTTTTCTTACTGCAATATTCTTTAAAATGTCAGATATCAAGTGTTGGAAAAATAATCAGATAACATAAAGATATTTCTATCTAAATAATCCTAAAACTGATTAACTTTCTCTTCCTGTTGATTTGGCTAACTCTCCCACCTGCTTTTTATTCCTAGTAAATATATTTTCATTGCATTGTTAACTAGATACTAATTGTGTTATTAGACTAAAGTGACACTATTTTGTTCAGATAACAGCAGAAATTCACAGCCAGTAACTTTTACTTCCGGGGTGGGGTTGTCACAGGTGGAATGAGTATAGCAGAGCTGCGGAAGGGAGATGGGTTAATCTGAAGGCAGCCCCAGGAAAGCTTTGTGCATTTGGTTACAATCCTAAAGCTCTCAGGAGATCCAATTTTCAACAGACTTTTTTTTTTTTTAAGAGAGAAGAACAGTGAGAGAGACAGAGAAAGAAAGAGAAACAACTTTATTTAGTTTTTTCACATGGCCTTAGTTGCCCTAACACTTAGTTGTGTACATGGTGCTGGGATTTGAACCTGGGTCCTTGTGCTTGCCAGGCAAGTGCCGAAACCGCTGAGCCGCCACTCCAGCCCCTCAACAGACTTTCAAAGCCTCTATTGAAACTACATGTTTTCAACTGACACACAACTTCTCTATGCTAGGGGAAAAAAAGAGGAGGGAGGCAATTTACCATGACTGTTGAGTGAACTATGGAAAGAATTATGAGTTTTTAAATTGGTGAGCAGTCTGCCTTTAGAGTCACCAGCAGGGTTAATGCATTTCAGCCATCAAGTAATTACCTTTCAATTGATGATGGAATGTAACACGTAAATCAAGAGATTATGAATCCCTTGGGATCCAGCAGTTTCCTCCCTTTAATTTAGTGACTGTATTTTGTGCTAAAAAAATTTCCACTTCTTTTAAAAATAATCTATCTCAAATAAGGAAATACCTATTTTTAAAAACCGCATATTATAGAAATTTTGCTATTGTAGAAAATAGGAGTTGGAAACTCAACATTCTTGTAGTTCAAAATGAAAGACTGCTTCGGATTTTACCAATAGATGTTGTCAGGTATGTTTTTATTGTTACTTTTAAATCAAAGTACTTTTGACATCAAGATATTACTGGCTAATAAAAATAAGGTAGCATCAAAATTTAAGAGTTCGGAATTTTAGTTTTCATTGCATCTGACGAAATGTGAAGGGAGGCCTGTGTTGTGTATGGACTTTGTTTAATGTCTTCTATCTCATGCTGCAAATCAATTACGTATTAGTTTTTATTGCCAACCAAAGGAAAATATATTACTATTCACTTAAAAAAAAAAGATATTCCTGGCTGAGAAAGCAATCTAAGTGTTGTTCTTAAGGCCAAATCATTTTCTACCTCCAAGGGAACTAGTCAAAACTTCTAGAGTAACTTTCTGTATTGACGGAACTCATAAGATGCTCTTTTTTGGGTATATACTTTGGAGTAATAATTTTTGAATAAATCTAAATGATTTGTGTGATACTACACAAAGCTGCTCAAAATATTATCATCAAACATGACAAACAAAACATATTCTCTATTCCTTCTAGAAATTATAAATTAATTTCTAAATGTTGATATTTAGAATGGATTTTGATTGTTTTGTATGCTGCTTCCAAATCTTTGCTGGCTTGTCTGATATGAAATTCTAAATGTTTAAGTGTAGATATTCTGAAAAATTCCATTTTTAAGGCTGATTTTTAATTAAACTGTAGCATGACTTTTCCAGAAAATGTCTAGGTATGGGTTAAAGTTCTGAGAAGTTTATCATATTCTTTCTGGATACATTTAAAATTTGTTTCCCACATTTCTCCCCACCCAGTGCATTCTCTTTTGAAGTCTGCATTTAATAGCATAGCTATAGAGAAAGAAAAGCTGAAGCAGATGGTTTCTGAGCAAGATCACAATAAAGGCCACAGCACACAGCTGGCCCGGCTCCGACAGTCACTGTCTCAGGTAAATCAGAGTGTTTATTTTCATGTGCATGACACAGTCCCAACCTCAGGCAAAATACGGGGGTGGAGGTGGTCAGTCCTGGCCATGGCACATTCCTCTGAAATTCTCCAAGATGTTGCAATGTCAGTATTGAATTTTATTATTTTGCTTCCCCAAAATGTCAAGCTAACAGTGAAAACAAACCAAACTTGCTTGCATACTTATTATTTTGGCTAATTGAATACTTAATGCCTAAGGTCATTTAGACATTAGCCCCTGGTTTGAAAAAAAAAAAAAACACCAGACATTTAGACATGACTTACACCTCTAAAGAGTGTTCTAGAATGAATCAAGCCCAATGATAAAACATAAAATCTCCTAGATCTTCCCCACTTAATATTTTTCCTACTTAGATTTCAGTCTGTTGAAAATTGCCCATTTCTATGAACCCAATTTTTTTTTCTTTTCTGATTTTTGGTTTAGGGATTTTCTCTCCACTCTAAGATATGCTTCCTGAAGCTAAACTTTTATATTTCAATATGTATTATTTAGTTACTGTTATTAAAACTAACCAAACCTTGGTGTATGTCACAGTTGAGATTTCTGACACAAATCTTTTAAAGCTGTGCTTAGGCATTTTTATACCAAGTTCGTCCTTTGAAGTAAATATTTTTTTCAGTTAGTCCATAAATGCATTTACTTTAATGCCTTTGAGAATTTAATGTTTTGTATGATTTTTGTGTGAGAACTCAGTGTTTATGTAAAATATTGTTCACTTCCTGGTGCCTTGGATCAGAGTGAAGGAGCAAGCAAATCCTGGGTAAGTGGTTCTCCATGTGGATCAGATCCTGCTTGAATATCTTCCCTCGGTCCCTAAAAATTAGACTTAAACTGTATCACCATGTTCTTTGAACCTGAACTGTCAACGTGTATTCAGAGTTGTTTCATGTTGTGGAGTGCTGCTATCTGGGCCTCATGCCAGCATTCACCATGAAACATAGTCAGCTGAGGTGCATATGCTGCTTCCAGTGCTAAACCAGGGGCCTTGGGAGCATGTGTGTTACTGCAGCACCTGTTTTGCGGCTAAGGGGGCTTTGTTCATAAGAACACTTTAAAGAACAAGGAGCGGTGGTGTATGCTTGTAATCACAGATACTCAGGAAGCTGAGGCAGGAGGATCGTAAGTTTGAAGCCAGCCCAAGCACCTTAGCGAGGCCCTGGTCTCAAAATAAAGAGCAAAAAGGACTGGGGATATAGCTCGGTTTTGGAGCACCCCAGGGATCAATCTCCAGTACCTCCAAAGAAAAAGAAAGGAAAAGGAAAGTTACTTTAAATATTCTCCCTGGACTCTTCTCATACCTTATATCTGTTGAACACTCAGTTGACATTAATTGGTCTTCCAAATCATTTTATGAAAGTAATCAGAAAGATTGAAATAATGGTCAAACATATACAAACATCACCTTATAAACACACAAAAAATACATTCTTGACTCCCTACATGTCACAGTGTTTCTTTGAAATGGGTTTAATGGTGGAATCTTGGTGATATAAATCAAGCTTATACTAAGATAAATAAGAAAATTTGCCTCTTGCTTGCTGCTTGCTTGCTTTTATTTGCTTGCTGGAAAGACAGCATGATCTAGAGATCTGGATTTATACTTCAGATGAATTAGAAATGACTAGGGAGAGAAATTTTGAAAGTTATTCGTTAGTTCTATCAACTGATTATACTAGGTATTGTGCAAGATATGGAAGACTGTATGCCTGCTTCCTAGTAAGCTCATTCTCTGATTAGTGGGATTAACAGAGTTTGCCAAAGAAACAGTTAAATGGACCGTAGTATATATTCACAGCAGTGCATGACGGTGCGGATTTCCAGAGCTCTGGTTGTTTATGAGAATGGGAGATCCCTGAACTGAGAGCCGAGTCCCAGATCATACTTCCTGAACAAACAAGGAACAACCTGATGCTGACATGATAAAAGTAAAATAAAGCAAAATTATATCAACCGTTCATCCTTTGGGCTAAAGTATTTCCCTGTCTTGCAAAAGCATATCTATTTGCATCTAAGGTCAAACCCCAATAGTTTTTCCTTGGGTTTTTTTGGCTTTGTTGCTGTTGTTGTTATATTTAGGTATTTTAGCCAAAGAAATCAAAAGATATGAAAATAATTTGGTATTGTGAGGATGGATAGGCTCTGGAATAATATAGGGAGGATAGTTGTACAAACAACAATATACTAACAGTCACAGGATTATAATTTATAAAATGGTAAATGTTATATCATGTGAATTAAATGTAAATTATAATAAAAAATAAAAATATTAAATATATTTTTAAAAGAAAATAGTTTGGGACATAGTGATTCTTGCATCTATGCATTTGATAATCTAGGGATTGCCGCTGTGTATTACCACAGCGTTTCAGCTTTGTTCACATTCTTATGTCCATCTAGACCCTCCAGTTAGGCCAGGCCTTCCCTCTCTGGACACCTTTTTCCGCATCCTCCGAGTCTAGACTCTGGTTTAGAAATCACCACGGCCTATACGCTTAGGCATTTAAGTTTACTGGGTTTTCACTGCTTTCTAATGAATTACTGTCCATGATAAGACATCTGGAAAGGTGTCTGGAGAGCGGGGTGAATAAGGAAGTTACTCTAAGAATAGCTAGTTAAGTAGGTGGGAATCAGCCCACTGAGGGTTACACAAAGGAGTTTAAATTTATCCTTTCAGTGATGGGGAGGACTTAAGCAAATTTAACTGATGAATGCTAGTGACATAAATTAAAAATATTATTGCATATTTTTATTTATTAGAAAATTTAATCTGGTGAGTGATTTTGTGGAAATGGAGATGTTAGATACACAGATTAACAGCTGAAGAGACAGAGTGTATCCATGAAGTTATAGAGGTTAATCAGTTGTGTTTTCAATCAGAATAAAAGGGATTCAGTGGTACTGGTGCTGCTGTACAGTACATTAATGTTTTAAAGAGAGTCTAAAAAGAGGATCCTTTGATGGAAACCCAGGGAAGCAACCAAGGAATTTAGTAGTCATGACCATTGAGATCAAAGGTAGAACTCTGATGATCTCAAGAAGGAAAAGGTTAACAGCATCCAATTTAGCAGGAAATAATGCATGGACTGAATGTCAACCTTGGGATCTGGCAGTTGTCACAGCATGTTTGTCTCATGAGGACAAGGAGCCAGCAGATATAGAGGTATTGAAGGTGGGAAGCAACTGTGCAGCAACCAGATTGGCCAACTCTATTTTCAGTGTCTCCTTTAGAACAGCACTTAAGATTGAACAGATAAGGCTAGGAATGGAGCCCAGTGGTAGAGTGCTTACCTAGCAGGCGCAAGGTCCTGGGGTTCGATCCCCAGGGCCAAAAAGGAAAAATAAGAAAAGATTGAACAAATACTAAATAGCTTTCATACCTTGAGACAATTGTTCTCCTTGCTCCGAGTATATTTTATGTTAGTATAACTTCACATTGTAATATGATTTTAGGTAGCCTAAAGATATCTTTGGTCCACATTCCAGTGTTATCAGTTAAACCTCCAGATATCTTCAGAACAGGTCTCCCTCTCAAAGAAGAAAGGAAGGAGAGATAATATTTAAATAATTTAAATAGTCTAACATTTTTAAAGCTTATATATTTTATCTGACACAAGTCCTATTTGATATATATCTAATTTTTAAAATGATGCTTTTCAGGAAAGCAGTGTGGAGAATCCTCAAAAAATTAGGGGTGAGACCACCATATGATCCTGATATTCCTCTCCTGGGTATCTTTCCAGGGGATTTAGAATCAGCACATTATAGTGACATGGCAATATCTATGTTCATAGCAGCTCAATTTACAATAGCTAAATCATGGAAACAACCCAGATGTCCCTCACTGGATGAATGGATCCAAAAGCTGTGGTACATATATACAATGGAAATTTACACAGCAATTAGAAACACTGATGTTGCAGCCTTTGAAGGAAAATGGATGGCTATGGAAGAAATTATGTTGAGTGAAATCAGCATAACCCAGAAAACCAAGGGTCGAATGTCTTCACTCATCTGTGGAGGCTGGAACTAGACCCTGGCCATTGAGAGAGGTGGTCTATTATCAGGTGTTAAATCCAGATATCATGTAATGTTACACAACCTATTACTTTTTTTAGAGATGTTGTGGGAAGGGGAAGGGAGGGTTAAGGGTAGATAACTGGAGTGGGGCACTCTTGGGGGTAAATCTAATTTTCAGAATCTATATACATTATATATTATTTTGTTAAAATTTGTATGATTGTTCAACAAATAAATTTCTCAATTAAAAAAGAAGAAAAAAAAGACTAAATGTGTGTATGCAGAAAAAAATGATGCTTTTCAGTGAGGCTTTTAAGTACATATATCCACTCAGCAAATTCCATCATCCTTTCAGCAGGCTCGTAGCATATAAAACACATGAAATTAGCATTCTTCTCTACATGCTCAGCATAAATTGTTACCTGCCTTGAGCAAGTAAGTTTGCCATGCTGGACAGCCAGATGACTACTTATCCCTGATCTATATGTACACAAACACATGTATAATTCTGTTATTTTACCCCCATAAAACTTAAACTGGAGAGAAAGCTTTGAAGTTGGACTTAAATTTGTAGGACGGGGTATTTTATATGGCATCTATACTTATAATTTCAGCTACAATGTCAAGTCTTGATTTGTGTGGTACCCTTGACCCCAAAATTAAATAGTATATAATAAGATGAAGGCAACCGTGGCACTCCTGATTACCATAAGAATAAGAGTCAAGGCTACTTCAGTCTGTCTTCAGTATGTTACCCTCTATCACTGTTATTAGTTTGATTTCTGGCCCCAGAATTTGTGCACAGCTTGTGCTGAATGTAATGGGAACTGAGTCCATACAAACGTGAGCAACAGAATACAACCTACCTATTCCAGCTAGAGCTACTATAGTTCATTAAATCAAAATGCCATCAATGGTTAGATGCAACATTATTTTGTGCATTACTGAGAAAGAAAAAAAACATTACTGTCAATTGAACTGACACAGTGCTTCAGAGGTGCTCAATGTAGGGGGAAATGTGCATCTCAGAATCAGTGAAATATAGTCTGTATGAGATTGTAAGCAAAAAAAAAATGGCTTAAGGCTCATAATAGTGTAATTTAAAATCCCAATTGTAGAATCTGTTATCCTGCCTGGTTTACAACATTTCACATAACCAAAATAAATATTCTGTGATGGGCTAAAAATTCCAAGTGTATTTATTTATTCTGAATTCCACAGTTCCCTGGGAGTTGGCCAAATTTGTTGTTTATGAAGATATTTTTCATAGAACCCTTTACATCTTTTTTAGTTCTCTCTCAAGTTACATTGTTTCATCATAACTTGGCAATATTTTAAAAGCATTTAAAAGTCTTTATCCATTGACCTTGTAGATCCTTGTCAATATGACTAGTTGAAGGAAGAAATGCTTAATATAGAAAATAATTATGCATGTTAATTTTCATGACAGTATTACTTATTTTAGTAAAAATTAATAACCATATAAGTGCCAATAATAGGAAATCCTTGCCTATTATGCAACTATCAAATTCATGTTAATGAAGAGTTTTCAACATAAAATAAATGTTTGTATGCAAACAAAAGTAAGGGGAAGCTACAGGATGTAAATGATTCACCCAGTAAAGAAAATGAAAAACCACAGAAGAAAAAAGAAAGCTAGAAAGAAATAAGCCAAACTACCAACACTTGGGTAGTAAGGTATGAATTTTTAAAAATATTTTTCTACTTTTTTTGCATTTTCCAAATAGTATTTTTTTAATTGAAAAAGTCAGGTGATTTCTAAGAGATACCAAGAATCTGGCTTTTGACAGCCCTCACTATATTAAATTTCTTACCTCTTTTGAAGCAGTTTGGCTTTTAAGCAAGGGTTTGATTTTATGGTGATTCTGTATTGCCATGTGTTCCGAATCCTCCTCCAGCCATCAGGCAGCCGTGTTTCCTTCCCAGAACCCACTTCCACTTGGGTATTTATTCCATCGTTTCACCCACACTAAGGTCAATTCTGCCCTGCATCTGACAGGGTCAGTAGCTGAAGAAGTCGGGATTTAGGTAGTTGATTCTGGCTCCAAACTTTAAAATAGCGACTTCTTTTATAGATTGGGAAGGAATGCTATGTTTCCTGGATATATTAGACTTGAATGTGTGTGAGGGGCATGAAGCATGGGAAATGAGCATGCTTTGTGGAGTTTTTAGCACAGTCCGTACTCACTAGGTAGGGTGAGAGTATGTGAAAAACCTACTTAGAGAAGACTCTAGACACAGTTCCTAGTTTCAAGGTGCTTTCTTCTGTCAGACTTTGGTCCTCTGTGCCACTGATAGCAAAGCTATTACTGACAAGTCTCCCGTCGCTTTCCTTGCTCATTGGCTGGCGCCAGGGGCTGCTAGTGATCTGCCTCCTTTTCCCTGCTTTGCCACTGTTCACTCCCTTGAGGTCCATCACCTACATTATTTCTGCCATCTTCTGTGCTCTTTCATGTTAATTATCCCAATAGCAGGGCTGGAGCGGTGGCTGGATGGTTACGGCACTTGCCTGGCATGTGCAAGTACACAGGTTCAAACCCCAGCAATGCATGTACACACACCTAAGTGTCAGAGCAACGAAAGCCATGTGAAAAACTCAATAAAAATTGATTCTCTCTCTCTCTCTCTCTCTCACTGTCCTTCTCTCTTTTTTAAAAAAAAATTATCCCTAATAGCATCATTTCCCTTTTAATACCTGTATTCTTCAAGATTTCTATGTTACTGTTAGAGGAAAAAATACGTAAGCTTCAGAGAGGGCAATGCTAAATGTGGTCCAGAGTACCACCCAAGAGTGCTACACCACAGCTCATGGTGTCAGCTATAGCAAATCAAAACCAGTCTGGTCAGGACAAAAGGAGCCAGGCCCTGGAAGACAGGCAGAAATGGGCTGTGGCATGCTCGGTTCTCAGCCTACACTTTTCACCATTGGCATTGCCAGAGCTGGAGTTACTTATTTCCTGCTTTTTGTGCTATGCAACAACAATGTTTTCCCACCACCGCATAATTGTACAGAAAACTCCTGCTAACCACAATATAAGCATCTAAAACTCCCAAACCAGAATTATTTTTATGCTATTCTGGAATTGGTAGTTGTTCTTCATAACGATAACCAAGAAGTACTGTCCAAAATGCTGACTTAGCATCTCAGTCAAACATGAAATGAACTTTGAATGTTAACTAATACAACTGCATTATTGTTTACTAAGAAAAATTCACTTGTAATTCCAGCCTAAAGAGCCTGAGGCAGGAGGATCCTCAGTTTCAGTCCAGCCCCAGCAACTTAGTCAGACGCTGTGTAAAATAAAGAAAAGAAATTGAGGGTCACCAAGGGCTAAGTATCGGTCAAGACCACTGAGCCTTGGAATAAAAAATAATAATAAAAAATAAAAAAAAAACTTTATCTTTTGACTCCCAGGCCAAGATTTTTATTTTTCACATTACATTCAAGAGAAAGAAAAAATTCTTTTCAGATGATTAAGAAAATAAAAACCCTTTTAGCTTTTCCCCCTACTGGTATTAATGGCTAGAGGTTATCACACATACTTATAGGCAAGATCACTTTGAATAAGGTGAGAACTTAAATGAGAATTTAATATTTTTAAATATCCAGAGCAAACAGTTCTACAACTTTCCTTATAAATGGCAAATCTGTGTTTAACATTCCCAACCTGAAGAAAGGCATTACTTATCCTTGCCGTTGAGATTTTGCAGGGTTATTTCATTAACATCGTTCAGCAGCAACAAAGGTGCGGTCACTTTAAAGGAACCATTAGTTGAGGTTTATATAACACCCTCAGGTCAAGACTGTGATTCTGCAATTAAACCCATCAAACACCTTACCATGAAGCCTCCCACTGACGTGGTGGCAAAGTATGTCCTGTTCCAGATATTTTAGTACCTAAGATAACTTTGCACATACTGTAGGCAGGGAAATAGTGAAAGAACAAATAAGCATGTCTACAGTAGTCACAAAGGATAAGATTAGCCCAGCAATATTTTTTCAAATTCTAAATTTTCAAGGTTTTGCTCCAAGAAAAATGATCCTAAGCAGTTTTGCAAGATGAAAAGATACTAGGATTCTTCCTTTAGGGCACATGGTTTATTTAATAAGAGCATAATCACCTCTTTTTTTCTCCAAACATCCCTGATTTTTCAACTAACTGCAGACACATTTTCTCCTATGTCCAAATGCAATGGTTGTTGGATCTGTGTCTGCTAACACTTCGCACCAGATCAAGTGTGTTACTTGATGCATTTTATGAACTGGTTCTGAATGCTTTAAACAGAACCCCAAATCTGTGAGTGAACAGTTCTGTCCTAAGAAAGCAAAATCTGTGCTGAGGAGAAGGAAGCAGTGGGAACCAGGGTGGAGAGAGGAGAGAAGAGGCACGTCCTGCTCCGTGCCCAAGGAGGGAGCCCTGCTCAGTGCAGCGTAGAGCTTAGCTCCCTTGTGTTTACCCTAAATCTATCTAATAGATTCAGAATTATAATTATGATATCACATTTGTACATGTATTGATTTGTTGTATTCACTGACTGAATAAAGCAGAATACCCATTTGCTGGAGCAGATGGCTTCTTCAGTAAGCCTTAATATTTCTCCTCTACTCTGAAACATCCACCTCCATCTTCTAATTGCTAATTTTAATGGGAAGGAAAGGAGTTGTGCCGTTTTTCACTGGGTCTTGTCCTCGTACAGGGGTTGTACTTGGCGCTTGATATAATTCCAGTGAGACACATCTCTATTATGTAAATGAAAAATATTCGCATGCATCACTGGGACGTGCACTCCCAGAGAGCTCACTGTACCTTTGTCCACAGGGGCCTGTCGGGAGGCCATGCTTATGTGAGGCTGTTTTGCTCTTGTAATAAATGCAGTTGCTGCATGTACTAAACTGTTACAACAAGCGGTGTTTTACTGATGCTAATGTATGGTATGTTCAAAGTAGTGTGATGTAGCTAACTTAGAGTTGGGTAATTGGTGTTTTGTTCTCTACTATGGTTGTCAAGGTCTACGTTGGTCCGTGAAGGTACCTTTTGGTCTATGCTCAAGTTAGTTCTACTGCACTGCTATGTGTATTAATTATATGCCCCTGGAAAATGAAGATACAACTATTTGCTTTAATCAGGTTCAAATACAGTTCTATAAACTAAAGCCAATTCATTCTTCATTCCACTTCCAAATAATTCTTAAGATAACTACCTGACTTTGAAGTGACTCCCAAACTTTAGAAACTGGAACCAAAACATGAAAGAATCATCTCAGGCTGCAAAAAGCATTATCCATGGTGGTAGGCTGGAGCCTGGATGTAATAGGCCTGACTCTATAAGAAAGAAAATTCCATGAATCAGTTTTATTAAATCCATAACTTCTTCTGCTCACTAACCTATGCCATGATCTTATATTACAAAAAAAAATTAATACCCTAATTCTGAGCCATTTAGTTCCCTTTAGCAACAAGATACGGCTCATGATGATTCCCAAAAGTTGTAGTTAAGGGCATCACAGACTTTGTTGTCTAAGTGGTACCTGTATACTTGTTCTGTATTAGACTTATTTGTCAATTAGAAATTACAAGTGCTGTTTTTGTTATTTTAAGGCACTCAACCAGAACGCTGAATTAAGGAGCCGGTTGAACAGAATACATTCAGAATCTATTATTTGTGATCAGGTTGTCAGTGTAAATATTATTCCTAGCCCTGATGAGGTAAGACTCATTTTTAATAGATGTAGAATACATATTTTATAACCTGTAAATTTACTATGTACTTTTGTTTATTTTTATACAGTTCTTTCCCCGTTAATAAGATTGTCTCCATAGATACTTGCACGCTGACACTTCAGTGTTCTCTGGGGGAAAGGATGTACATGAGCTTGACATCATTTATTCCTGGTGCTCAGTGTCTATTTTTATTTATTCCTGTGTTCACCTGTGCCTCCAGATATTTAATTTCTATACCTACTCCAGCTTGTTAATTTAGGGGGGTCACATTCATCATTTAAAATGTCCATTAACATCGAATGGCCAATGTAATGTTTAAAAACTTTTTTCTTAGTTGAGAAGTTGCTAAATAAAAGTTTTCTTAATGTTTGCTTTGAAAAAGCTGCCTGATCTTGCTAGGATAATGCTAATGGTGCTGCTGCAGCTCAGGTGATGGCGATTCATAGCTAATAGGTGTCAGTGGCGCTCAGTGTGCTAGGGTAGTGCTAACCACTTTGCATGGGTGGTTTCCTTTGACACTTTCATCAACTCTAAGGTGGGTGCTATTGTTGTTCCATTTCTCAGACTGAAGAATGGTTAGAGGATAGGTACAATCAAAATTTGGACTAAACTTGTGTGTAATTCTATTTATGACCCTTCATAAAATTATTATTTTATAGCTGTGAGAACTTATACTGCTCAACAATAATCTTAGAGCTTTATACACAGTGGTACATGTAACAAGGTGAAAATTTTAACTAATATTGAGGTCATATTTTTACCAAAAGCATATACTTCACTAGAAATCTGCAGGTGCAAGGGTTCCATGATCTAACTACTTAGGAAATGTCATCCCAAGACAGTTTATCTTTGACTTAAGTGGCCTATCTTGTGTCATTCAGCTCCAGAGGCTCATGGATCTCTGATGACATTTATACTCACTCAACTGCCTAGAATGTAGAAGTACTTTTAAAATTTATAATTCAAATGTCATTTACTAATACTCAACTGGAGTCTTCTTTTTTACCTAATGTGCATTATATATGTGTGCCAGTGTGTGTTCTTACATATTTATATTAAAACTTAAAAAACTCCTTGAAAGCATTTATTTATTTCTTAGTGAATAAAAAATACAATTTGAAGTAGTACTCAATACTTGGGTCATTTTTCACTGGTTGAAATTCATGATCTAATTAGAAAATGATTTTTATATATTTTGTTTCAAAAATTGGTCTCATTGTTTTCTTAACATGTCTCTAGTAATTTCTACAAGTACTTCTTGAAGTTTAGTATACTGATATACAACTGGTAATACATTCGTAAGAATAGAATGAACTTATTTGTATCACCCGCACAGGTGATGAGTAGGCCTTAACCTGTTAAATTCTGCTTAATATCAATTGAACATAGGTTTAAAATCAAGTCACAGTACCAGCCCCTTTCACCTGTGTCTTTTGAAGTCTTTAAACATACTGGAAGGAAAATTAGGTAATAGCAAGTGAAAATTACTTGTAGTCAGCAATGTTGTAACATATGGCACAGATTTCTCTAGAAACCTGGCTGATTTAAGAGAATAGCTATTGTAGGGCTGGTCTTGTTGCTCAATGGTAGAACGCTTACCTAACACATGTGAGGCACTAGGTTCAATCCTCAGCACCATATTAAAAAAATTAATTAAACAAAGATGTCCATCTACAACTAAAAATTTTTTAGTGTAAAAATCTTTAAAAAGGAAGCTATTGTAACAGGAAAAATTGATGTACAGTGTGCTTCTCTTTTCCGCAGGGTGGTGAACAAATCCATGTCAGTCTCCCCCTGTCACAGCAAGTAGCCAATGAGAGCCGCCTCTCCATGTCAGAGTCTGTGTCTGAGTTCTTCGATGCTCAGGAGGTGCTGCTCTCTGCAAGTTCATCAGAGAATGAGGTGAGGGTCCTGTCTCAGCTGCTTGTGACTGAGTTTGAATTAAAGAAAGTGAGGCTGGGGGCTGGAGTGGTGGCTCAGTGGTAGAGCACTTGCCTGGTATGCATAAGGACCCAGGTTCAAACCCCAGCACCACATACACAACTAAGTGTCAGAAAAGTAAAAAACAGATGAAAAAAATAAATAAAACTGACTCTCTCTCACTCTCCCCACCCCCATTTTAAAAAAAAGAAAAACAAAGTGAGGCTGTGGAACTTTCTGGTTGTATTTGTTTGTTTACATCATGATAAAATGCTTTAATTGTAACATAACAAAAAGTATGCCAACCAGTTTGGTTCCCATTTACTGAGCGCTTAGTGGTACTTCTGGCCATCTACTTATTACTCTTAAAATTGATTAATAAAGGGAAAGAATCACGTGTTCATTCTAACTTTGCTCTATGATTCATATTTCAGGATAATCAAGTAGTTGATAACAGAGTTCTTTCTAAGAGGGAGACTAGCTATAAAATAGAAAAATTCAAGAATTAGAAAACCACCTTCCAAATGTACATGCAGATACAGGCTATGTATCTTTACCAGTGACAAATTAGAGTCTGGAAGCATAATGTCTAGCATATATCTAGCTGGGTAATTGTGGTTCTTGGAGGTTAGCCACACTCTACCACTGAAGCTTTATTGATTTGTTCTTCATTTTCATGAGTCTTGGAAAGATCTAGAAATGGAACCTCTTTCTTGGTCAGGTTTCAGGAACTGCTTCTGTTACTGGAATTTACTCAAGTGTGCTTTCATTTTTTTTTTTGTTTGTTTGTCTTTGTTTTTGTATAGGGGAAGCAGCCAAAACTCTTTCCTGTATAACCAGTTATAAATTTTATCACTTGGAATTGTAAATCTGTACTGCATTTTCATAAAAAAAAGAAATAGTTGCTAAATATTATTTCCATATGCATAGAAAATAGATGGGAAGGAAACATCCTAACAGTAGCAGTGATTTTGAAATGTTTGGAATTTTGAGTGATTTTTAGAAAACAAAAATAAAGTGGAAAAGAGCAAGAAATAATGAACACATATCACTTTTATAGTGGGGAAATGTAAAATAGAATTCTTGTATCAGATGCTGACTCTCTTGGCACACCGAGGCACGCAGCTGTCACTCAGATCCCCAGGCATTCCTTAACAGGTTCAGCAAGACTCCCACTCACAGCGCAGAGGGCTAGTTTAGTTAGTTGTACTGGTAATTGATACTATCAGACAAATGGAATGATCATGCTTGCTTTTACTGCCTCTTTCTCTGTAGGCAAATCTTCATGATGAACTAAATTGAGGTCAGGAGGTTGCTTGGCGAGCCACAAATGGGCCAGAGTAAGCTAAGTGAACTTGAGCTGAGGAGGACCAGGATGTGACAACTTCATGCTCCTTCGTCCTTATAGAGATACTTTGCTATGTGGACAGACATTTGTGCCCACACCCCCAGGGATGACTATGCTAGACACATGCCACCAGATTTTTCTTTTTACTCTGACTCTCCTGAATTCCCAAAGTTGACCAGTCCTCCGTCCTTCAACCAGGTTACAGTTAAATTTGACTGCACATTATCTGAACTTGTACTTAACCATCCGATGATTTTATAGCCTCTCTGCCTCCAAAGGCAAGCTTCTTTCTCTGTTCGCAGCTGAATGTCCAGGTATCCCTTTGCCTAGACTATAGATACAGAAATAAAGAGGATATGAAGTAGATTATTGCACAAGTCCAAGGAAGATGGTGCCATCCCAGGGGGAGGAATAAAGCTAGTGGCAGAGAGTGGGACGAAGAGGGAGAGGGCACCACAGAGACAATCATTCACTTTGAGGCATCTCTAGTATGTCAGACCTCTTGAGGGGGGTGATCTGGCAGGTATTTGGATAGGCCAGCCTAAAACTCAAGGATAGTGCAGGTCTGGAGAGATAGAGTCAACTCAGCATCCATGCAACAGCTACCTATTACATATTGCCACTTTGGTGCCCATAGAAACTCTAATTCAACATGTCCAAAAATATATATATATCAACAAACCACCTTATACACACACCATACCCCAAGAAATAAAAACCATGTACCCATACTGTTTATTCACTACCTGAGGCTCCTCTACGCAAGTGTGCACCTTGGATTCTGGGGCACACCTCTTTACTCCTTCTTTTTTCTTACAGCCACCGTATCGATTCACTCATGAGGGTCTGTAGCTTCTGTCATCTGAGTACTTGCAGATCCACCATCTTCCTGCAGTCAGTCCCCCCAACCTAGATTACCCATCCACCCCATAACTGGTTTTCCTGCCTGCCTTCTCATCTCCTCCAATCTACTTTCCACTGGGGAACCTGATTAATATTTCTAAAAGGCAATTCTGATAATGTCCCCATTCCTGAGTGTCCTTAAGATAACAATCTGACTACTTAGCTATGACACAAAGACCCTTGTAATCTGATGTCTGCTTCCAGTTACACCTCATGCTCCCTCTGTTCTTCTGGAGAGCCTTCTAGCAGCCAAACGGGGTGATTTCTGGTGTTGTCAACTTGCTAAAGACAACTGCATTCCTTGCCATAGCGAGGAGAGTGATTCTCCCCTACTTCTCGATGCGGGAAGCACTGAACTGCATACCTGTTTCTTACGCCTTGTATTTTTCAGGTTTTCAAAAAAAAAAAAAAAGCTATTTTTACTTATATTTTCTCCCTTTACAACATGCGGTCTTAAGTATTTGAAATGACCAGACCAGGAGATAAACTCAAGTGATAGTTACCATAATGTTCTCTGAGTTGCTGATCCCATTTAGCTAGGGCTTGGCTTCTGGGTCAAGCTCATCTGCCCTAGTCTCTAAGTTTCTTTGCAATGAGGTCCCCCCAGAAGGCCCCTCAAGTCTTTACTGTAAGACTTGGCAAGCCCACATGGTGAGTCTACCACGTGTGTGTGAATCCTAGCAGCAGCCACAGGGCAGGCTCAAGTCGCACATTCTGCACTACAGTTGTCCGAGGAGATTGGTCCCCTGCGCTTGCTGTCCACTATTTGTAATGCTTCTCTACACGCACATAATATTTTGCTCGCACATGCATTTCACCCCTTCCATTCATTTTAATCCCTTACACAAAAGTCACATTCTGGGAAGCCCACGCTAGCTGAGCTATTTAAAACTTTGAAGCTGCCACTTCCTCTTCTCCTCTAAACTTTTGCATCCCTCTTCCCTCATTATTTTCCTTCATAATTACCACTATCTTACAGTACATGGCCTGTGTTACCTTGTTGGTTTTCTTTCCCCACTATAAGTATAAGCTTCATGAGGACAGAGACTTAACCACTCGCTGTTCCTCCAGCACTAGAACAGTTCTGGTAAGCTCAGAGCAGGTACTCAATAAATATTTGTTAACTGAACAGGAAAAGGACTGCCTCTCATACTTTAACACATGATTATTGGGAGAATCTGGACATTTGCTGTCTTACATCCACATTTCCATGACAGAGGCAAAAATTGTTAAGTAATATCTACCGGTGCACTTAACTTAATGAATCCTTAGCTCCTTTAAAAAATTGTCTACTTATTTCCAGAATGGTTACTTGCCTTGCCTCTGCTTTTAAACTTAGTTTACAATGCTGCATCCTTCATCACATTTAAGAAAACAAAAACAAAATAAAAAAAAACTTCCAGAACTCCTTTGAATCCCAAAGTTTATAACAAGAAATTTCTGATTCCAGAACTTCTTAATCATGGGGGTGAAAGCAAACTGCTTTATTATACTACTTCAGAGCCTTAATCTAGGTACAGGACAATGTAAGGGGACCACAGCAAGAGAGCCCAGTTACTGCATGCATGCACACACACACACACACACACACACACACACACACACACACGATGTATACCATCTTAATGTAGGACCCACCGGAGGATTCTTTTACACCAGTTATATGAGATCATTTCTATGATATATTTATTTGGAAGAGATCAGAAGTTAAAGAGGAATAAAACACTTTATAGCTTTTTGTAGAATAAGCATGAGTGTTTCCTTAACAAACCTTGAAACAATAATATGTGTGTCATGTGAGTTGGATTTGGGTAGGCATTTGTTTCAAGCACAACTGGGTGCAATGAGTATTTTTCAAAAAGTGAGTAGAAAAGTTGATTCATTTTTTTTCTCTACTAAGCTAAAGAACTTGGCTTTCTTGAGCGTTCTGGTTTTCTCTTCAGTTCCATTGTAGTCAGTAGAACTGTGGGAACCAGATGCAGCTGGAAACTATGAATCAGAAGCAAACATTATTCTCAACCCGCCATCCTTATAGATTTCACTGTGTAAAAGCAAAACTCCCATTAAGCATACATGCATGTAGTCATGTCATCCACCACTCTAAACAGACTCTTTTCAATCCTAATCTTAAAAGCATTAGCAATAAATCCAATAACTTTAAAGATAAATAATTTTTATTACATACAAATTAAAAATTTTTAATGGCAGAAAAGTTGGAATAAACAGAATTTAAAAATACAATATGTATATGAAGATGGAAAAAATGTGTGAAAGATGGGAAACCAAGTTCACCAAAGAAGAAATTCAAAGATCTTTTTATGTGTATTAGGTAGGTAGAGAGCTAAACAATGATGATGTGTAGTGTTTAAGTGGATGAGGGGAGATGGATGTTTACTACTAGGGAGAACAAATTAATAGTCTTTCAGGAGACCAATTTGGCAACATGTGACTAACACCTAAAAGTGGACTACTTGATCTATTTTAGAACATATAAATAAAATTTGGGGGTGAAAAAAATAGAATAAATTTTCATGAAATCATTAGGAAAATTTACAGAAATATATTTTCAAAGATGTTCGCCCAGCTGTTGTCTATAACAGCAAAAGTTGGAAATGACTCAGATGCTAGCTAAATCCCTTATGTTGTAAATCTACGATGAAACATGCTGCTTTTCCAAGTAAACGTGAAGAGCCATTCTCACTATGGTGGAAATGCATTCAGAACACTACAAAACGACATGGAAATCTATCTCCTTCTTCAGTAGCTAAAGATAGATGTGTCTATGTAAGTGTTTTGAAATTGGGGGATAATAGCACCCAAAGGTTGGAGTGATTTCCTTCAGCTAATAGGGTGATTTTCTTACTCATCAGTTTACCCTCGTGTAATTTCTAATATTTTAAAAATGAGATTGTTTTGTTTTCATGTTTAGGAACAAATATAACATTTCTACTTTAAAGAAAGTAAATAAGAGGCTAGAGTGGTGGCTCGGCGGTTACAGCACTAGTGGCACTTGCCTAGCATGCCCAAGTACACGGGTTCAAACCCCAGCACCCACGTGCACAGCTAAGTGTCAGAGCAGTGAAGGCCATGTGAAAAGCTCAATAAAAATTGATTCGCTCTGTCTCTCCCTCTCTCTCTCTGTCACTGTCCTTCTCTCTTAAAAAAAAAAAAAGAAAGAAAGAAAGTAAATAAGTATTGTTTTCTTTCCTGTAGTAAAAACATTGATTTTGGGTTCCCCCATCTCTGTTGGGGTTCTCATTCCTCTCTTCTGTTTTCTGAATTGTTTCCAGCTCCCCTTCATGTGTATGTTGTTCTTAATTTTATTTTATGCTAATTTTGGCTTCACTTTAGTTCTGTGTTCTTCTCCTAAAGACAGTGACTGAATTTTTCCTCTCTCCCCATGTCCCCTGCATCCGGTGGATTCTGGGCTGTCAGTGTTCCTCACCTGGATCTGCACAGGGCCCTGTCATCCACCCTCCCTAGGGAAAGCTGCCAAGGATCTTCCTGGAAACTAAATCTGACTCTAGTGTTTCCATGCATTTTTTTTTAAATAACCCACAGAGTTCCGTGTGACCCCTGTGTGTGGACATGAAAAGGCTGCCACTGTCATGCCCTCTTCTTGTCCTCCCCGCCCTCTGTCACCTTCCTAGTATTCCTATAATAAATGCTTCTTCTCAGTCTTTGCCTTTGCACATTCTCACTTCTTCAACTTGTAATGACTGGGCAACTCCCCTTTACTCTCCAACACCTAGTTCAAGTATTTCCTTCGGGTTGCCTCTCCTGAGCCCTCTAGTTGGGAGTCCCAGGGCCTTCTTTCTTTTCTTTTTTTTTTTTTTTTGTTAAACATTTTAGTTTTCAGATTTTTTTTTGTATAGAGATCATGCAAAAGCACAACTTTTTTTTTTAAGAGAGAGAGAATCAGTTTTATTCAGTTTTTCACTTGGTTTTCTTTGCTCTGACCTTCATTGTGTACGTGGTGCTGGATTTGAACTCGTGGCCTTGCACATGCTAGGCAAGTGCTGTAACCACTGAGCCACTGCTCCAGCTCCCCTCCCCAGGGCCTTCTTACTGTACTGCCCTCAAATATTTCTAGTTATGTCCACGCCTCCCCAGCTGCCCACCCCAACTAAGACAAGTTGCTATTTAAGACAAGGTCTCCTTCCTACAATCCTGTATGTTGACTCTTGGAAGACCCTCAAAAGTTCATTGCAGATATGCCAGAAGTATTTCCCACTATGACTTCTGCTTCTCATTTGAGCACATTTTATTTTCTTAAGCATTTGATTGTCTGGGCTTTCAAGACAAGATCTGATAATTGGTCTGATGATCAGTAATTCTGACCTCTTTGTGTTCTTCCCCTCGTTAGGCTTCAGATGATGAGTCTTACATCAGCGATGTGAGTGATAATATATCTGAAGACAACACCAGTGTTGCGGACAATATTTCTCGGCAAAGTATGCATCATTTGAGCTTCCAGGTTGTTCTATCTACTTGCCAAATTACAGCAATGGTGAACTAATGAACAGTCATTCCCCCTTTCCCCTCATAATTGTTCTTTTTCCTGCTGATTGTTCCATTAATTTTATTTTGCATTATCTGTTGAGATACATGCCTGAGAAATCTATTAAATGCATGGACTAGCAAAAAGATTTTACATCTTGCTTACACTCAGTTTGAATCCTTCTTATTAAATATACTTTTTAAAATTTGACTTTTCTAAAATAACATTGAGTATATTTAACAATTTATTTAAAGATTGTCAAATTGTTAAACATCCTCGGATGTTTTGTGAAATACCTTGCACAGAAATAACTCCATTAAGTCCCAAGAGAATATAATGAAGGCTCAAGAAATGTATCACAATCAGAACTATTTGAAGAAGTTTCTCCCTGGTTTTTTTGAATACTGGAAAGCCAAGCTTCTTTCACTGTGGTTCTCCTCTCCCAGTCCTGAACGGGGAGCTCACAGGAGGCGCCTTCCGAAACGGCCGCCGCACCTGCCTGCCGGCTCCTTGCCCTGATACCAGTAACATTAACCTGTGGAATATCTTGAGGAACAACATCGGTAAAGACCTGTCAAAAGTCTCGATGCCTGTGGAGCTCAACGAGCCACTCAACACCCTGCAGCATCTCTGTGAGGAGATTGAATACAGCGAGCTGCTGGACAAGGCTTCAGAGACCGATGATCCATATGAGCGCATGGTAATACAGGACAGGGCAGCACCCTTGGGGACCTTGGCTAAGCCACAAAACTTTCTGATGACACATTTGGGTTTTGCGTGACATTCTCACTGCATAGGTAAGACAGGAATTGGTTGTTTGCATACTTAAGCAGGACAAGGTAGTTCTAAATACCCTTGCTGAAGATACATAATTTGTGATTGTATCTGTGGTCTAGAGTGTTCCTAAAGTTAGAATGCAGGAGTGGCAAATGCATGCCAGACCTCGCCTTATCAGCTTTTCCTGAATGCCAAGACAGCCCATCTGTTCAGGAACTTATTTCTAAGAAAGTAACATGATGTTGGTGCTTTGCCCTTTATTCCCCTAAATTGGAAAATTAGCTCTGCCCTTGCTCAGACAGGCACCAGCAGCCCCACCCTCCTGCCTGTGGTGCTGAGCCTGCACATGGTATAACCAGTAATGGGCTTCAGATCCTTTACACTCGGATCCTCATGAAATTGGGTGGACGTAGGAACAGAAAACCCTCGAACTCAGTGGTCTGGTTCCCGTAAAAGTAGTGCGACCTCATTTTAACTTATTTTTTCTCCATGCATTGATGCCACTTCTGAGCAAGTAATAGAACTGCAAATGCCATCAAGACCCATCAACCTGGGCTGTAAAATCTGGAGGAACAGGGATATGCCTATCTGGCAGCCGTCGCTCCTATATTATTTTCCTTTCTTGAATGTCTTAACAGGTTCTCGTTGCTGCGTTTGCAGTTTCAGGATATTGTTCCACCTACTTCAGAGCAGGAAGTAAGCCATTCAACCCAGTCCTCGGGGAGACATACGAATGCATTAGAGAAGACAAAGGATTCCGATTTTTCTCAGAACAAGTACGCGGGTTTCTAGATAAATAGGGCAGTTTGGTGATGCAAATAGCCTTTTGGTACTCATGCATTTGGGATGGGTCATGATGTAGTTAACAGAAAATTAGCTTATCCACAGCATTTCACCCTCTAAGTGTGTTCAGGCACTCTGTGTGTAAGCACAAAGTCCTAACAGTTAAAGATTTACTTATACGTTTGAGGATAATTCTCTAATAGAGATGAGTGGTTTGTGGTTTCCATTGGGGCGTGACCTTTTTACTTTTAATATCATTTATGAAAATTTGAACCCTGCCATCATTGCCTTCTTTTTTGTTTTTAATTACCAGGTTAGCCATCATCCACCCATTTCTGCCTGTCACTGTGAATCAAAGAATTTTGTGTTTTGGCAAGGTTTGTATTTCAATTATAATTTAAAGTCAAATTTATGAGTCTATGGAAAAATTTCTACCTTTGGAATTCAGAGAATATTGGCATTTGATGCGGCACTTAGTTGGAGAAATTAAATTTCCTGGTTTTGATAGGAAACCTCTGGGAAATGGGAGTGTACATCTGGGCAGCATGGCCCCTGGAACACAGAGCTCCATGCTAAATGCCAGCTTGGAGCCATCAGTCAGTCCCATTGTGCCTTAGTGTCTGCATCTGTTATGTGGAGGGGGATCCATGGCCTTCTTGCTTCTTGGGCATGCAGAGACTTTAATCCTCAAGTAAGGTTCCAAGGCACATCCTCTGTGGTCAGAGTCTGTTTAGGCAGCAGTCAGCCCACCGTGTCTGTGGGTTCCACATCTGTAGTTTCAGCCAACCTCATATGGAAAATATTCCGGAAAGAAAGCTGCATCTGCCCTGAACATGTACATTTGTATTGTATTAGGTATCATAAGTGGTCTAGAGATGATGCGGAGCATATGGGAGGATATGCATAGGTTATATGTAAAAGCTTTGCTATTTTATGTAAGAGATGTGAGCATCCTTGGATTTTGGCATCTATATGTGTTCTGTAACCAAAACCCCATGGATACCAAGGGACTTCTACATAAATATTGTAGTAATTTGTGTTCTTTAACTCATCGAGCCTCAGGAGTTTGGATAGAAGTCTCTACTTTTTTTTTTTTTAAGAGAAAGGAAAAAAGTGAAAGAGAGAGAGAGAATGAATTTTATTTTTCATCTGGTCTTTGTTTTTCCGACACTTAGTTATGTATGTGGTGCTGGAGTTTGAACCTGGGTTCTTGCTCATGCCAAGCAAGCACTCCAAACTCTGAGCCACTGCTCCAGTCCCAAGTCTCTACTTATCAATGCCATTAAGTATAACATAGTTCCTTCACATTTGGAGGGCTTCGTTGCTCGCAGTATGACTCTTCTCATCAGCATTTCCTTAGCATGAAAACACAAGAAGATGATAGAGCCCTCTAATGTACCTCTTTGCAGAATAAGACAATAATCATTTCTCAGCCATAACCAAGAGTCAGAAATTTTGTAAAGACAACATTAAGCTCCCTTATTTCATCGAAGTGACACTAGGTGATTATCACAATGTCAGACAGATCCAAGCCTCCGTGAGTAGAACATGAAGCCAACGTGTGAGATGGAGTTCTAGGCCTCAGGCTGTGTCTTAACAGCTAGTGTAGGAACATGTTCATTAAATTAATCCCACTTTCTCATAAATCTTGCTTGTCTGAATATAGAGATTTTTTTCACTCTTCTCCCAAATCATATAACTTTTCCATGTGGTGTGGAGGAATGTGTGTATAAATCAGTGGCTTTGCTTTCCAGCAATTATTTTTACATACACCTCAAGGTTGATCTATGTGTTAACTATATTTTGCCATTTGGTTAACACTTAACATTTATTACTATCTAAACATAATCACTGTAGAGTCTATGTGTGTGTGTGTGTGTGTGTGTGTGTGTGTAATATATATGTATATATATATTTATATATATATATTTATGAATGCAAACACATTTATTCCAGGCTTCTCCCAATTTTTTAGTTGAAAGCAAACATGGAGCATGTTTATAAAGAAACTTAGTAGATTTTTGGGGGGATTAGGGTTAATATTTTTGCATCAGGCCATCTTCAGTCACTTGTCATGTTAAAAGCTTCAATATAGGGCCAGTTCTAATTACAAAGGAGCTTTGTAAAGTATACTATAAAAGTTTTCACAGAACAAATGATTAGATATGGAATATGTATATTTTATCCTCTGCCTCTGTCATTTAGATATCAGATGGAAAAACAAATTCTGGGGGAAGTCCATGGAAATCCTGCCAGTTGGAACACTGAATGTCATGCTTCCAAAGTAAGTTGCTCTCGTCTCTCTTTTGGCCTCTTCCCTTCTTTTCTAAATCAGTTGTGTATATTTTAGACTCTAGAAGATGCCAACGGCCCATTTCCCTGTATGCCCAAAGTTTCTGTTACTTTCACAGTTTTGAGATGGGCCCCCACAAAAACAAATGAGTACTTTAGCAACTGTACCAAAGTTTCCTGTTTATTTCTCCCCCTCCATTCATCAACCAAAACCAGATACCTGCCAACTCCTAGTCACCATTGCTAGTTTGTATTTTAAATGAAGGGTTTTCATTTTAGTCATTTTTGTCTATACACTTTATAATTTCACTTTTGAGTTTATCTTAGTTCCAGTGGCTGTTTTAAATGTCTGTTATTTTATCAAAAAATAATGATGTCAATCATTTGCTTCTGAAAAATTCACAATCATTCATATATATATATATATATATATATATGACATCTATATCTCTTATAGGGGCATAATATAGAAGAATCTAGAGACTGGGGTGTGGGCAATGTGAGGGTAAACTATGGTTTGTTACTTTGTACACATTTATGATTGTACAACAACTCAACTCCTTAATAAAAAAAATCTCAAAAAACAAAAAAGAATGATGGGATTCTTTTATGGTTGTATTATAGAGGCTATAAAAAGATCTAGAGGATATAGCCTGTAAGTATTTTTACATTAATTGAATTTTTATGAGGCCAAGGATTTATTGCTTGTTTGGTTAGTCTTGTTTTTGTCTATTTGAATGACTGAATTGCTGGTGGGTTGGATATAAAGGAAGGTAATAAAAGGGAGTATACATTCAATATTTGAAAATTTATGAAGAAAAAAAGTGTTCCTACATGTCTCTAATATCATACCAATTAGAATCTTAGAAGTATTTTACTTTATTTTGAAAATTGCATTTTATTTGAAAGAATATATGATGTATAAACACAAGTGTGTTTTAAAGCTGTGTCATTTGGTTCCTTAGCAGAAATTTTGTAACCTCAATCCCTTGCTCCCCAGAATTACATTAGATTTGTACTTGTCTATTTTTTGTTGTTGTTGTTTGTGTATGTGGGTGGGGGTTGTTCATTTTGTTTTCATGGTAACCGGGGATTTTGAGACAGGGTCCTGCTAAGTTGCCTAGGCTGGCCTGGAACTTGGGATCCTCCTGCCTCAGCCATCCTAGTAGCTGGGATTATAGGCCTGCACCACCTTGGCCAGCTACTTGTCCATCTTTTTCCCAAATATATGCTCCTACTCACCTTCCAAGCTTAGATCCAACCCAGCCTCCTCCAGGATGTCTTCCTGGACACTCACCCAGATTCCAGGTAGAGCTGAGAATGAAGGACTCACCCAAGTACGCCCATGATGTTCAGTTCATTTGTCTGTTCCCGCCCTCTTCATATCTGGTGTTAAGTATTTCTTCACGTATCCATCCACTTACCATACTGTTGGCCCCACAGGAGCAGGAAATAGGTCATCCTCAACTTTGTAACTTTAACACCTGGCCATAGAAGCATTTCAATGTTCTTTAAATAAATGGATCATGTCATATATATTTACTTTAAAACTTTCAAGAAACAAATGATAGAAAAATGGGGAGAAAGGAAGCTTTGGCCAAAGAATAGTAACATACATGTGACCTTCATCATTTTTAATCAATGTTCTCTTCGCTAGGTATGGAGATTACTATGTGTGGAATAAGGTCACCACATGCATTCACAACATCCTCAGCGGGAGAAGGTGGATAGAGCACTATGGAGAAGTAACTATTAGAAATACCAAAAGCAGCGTTTGCATTTGCAAACTCACATTTGTCAAGGTAAACAGCACCAAAGACAGAAAAGGAAAAACAATACGAAGTGCTTCCTTTGGAAGAAATAGAATAACTACCTTAACTAGCAGCAACTGAATCTGCTCTGTATCACTGGTCTTAAGAACATTTCTTAAGAGAAAATCAATTTTTATTTAGTTTTTCATGTGGCCTTCATTGCTCAGACACTTCATTATGTTGTGTTGCTGGGGTTCAAACCCGTGTCCTAGCGTACCCCAGGCAAGCGCTGTAACCACTGAGCCACCACTCCAGCCCTTAAAAACATTTTTTTTAAAGAAAGAGGGACAGTGAAAGAGAGAGAGAGAATCAATTTTATTTAGTTTTTCATGTGACTTTCGTTGCTCCAAAACTTCATTGTGTACGTGGTGCTGGGGTTCGAACTCAGGTACTTGCGCATGCTAGGCAAGCGCCGTAACCACTGAGCCACCGCTCCAGCCCAAAAACATTTTTTAATAAGAAATCAGGACCACCTTATGGAGATGCTCAAGGCACACAAGCTTCTGAACATGTAGAGCTCAAAAAAGGCACCATTTCAAAACAGAAAATAAAAACAAATTTCTTTTTAAAGAATCTTCTTCCTAAGTAGCCAGTCAGTTCATTAAGTAAAATTCTAAAAAACACTTTTTGCCTATACTAAATCTTCATTTTTTTCTGTTTCTTCTTGATTACAACATGTTCAAGTAATCTTATTTTAAGAAAATAATTATAATGCAGTTGTCATTTTTTGAAAATACTTGAGTGGAGAAACCACGTCAATGATAGCCACCAGGCACTACAAACCTAGCTAAACAGCCACTTTTATAATTCAAACAAGTTCAATGAAAAAAATTTCCTTTATTGACAAGAAGAAATATTTGGGTTAGAAATGTGCATAGTACAACATTTTTCCCTCCATCACTCTGGTCTGAAGTAGAACATACAGTATCACCACCATTTTTATTTGGGTCTATTACAGTATTCAGCAGCTATTTCTGTAATATAACCAATGGAAATTCATCAAAATTCATGAGTAAAGGGAGAATTCAAGATAAGAGGATTCAAGAAAAAAAAAATTCTAACCTGTAAATTAATATTAGGTTCTTGGGATAGAAACCAAGCCTTTCTCTGTCATGCTACCATGCTATAGAATGTGGTAGAGAGCACCCATTTTTTAAATTGTTTTGGTGCTTTATAATTATAAATAATAGTGGGATTCATTGTGATATATTTGTACAAGCACATAACAAAGGTTAAGCTAACTAACTTAGAAAGCAGCCTTTCATAGAAAACATTTTGAGATAGATTCCCTGAAATGGGGTGAATAAGAGACTTTAAGGTATTCTATATAGAAATTATAGAGATTTGGAGTTATTAAAGGGGTTTGGTTTTTCCAGGTGAATTACTGGAATTCCAATGTGAATGAAGTCCAGGGTGTTGTGATGGATCAGGAAGGAAAGGTGGTGCACCGGCTGTTTGGGAAGTGGCATGAAGGGCTCTTCTGTGGTGTGGCCCCCTCTGCAAAGTGCATCTGGAGACCAGGTGAGACTGGCCCCAGTGTCCTGCAGCAGGAAGTTCCCGGGAGCGGCAGAGGGGAAGGCAGTAGCGGGTCATCCCACACAGTCCACCTTATGTTTCCTTTAATAGTGAGATTTACAATGTACATGCTTAGTTATATTTGTACATACATATAAGCTACATGTAGCAGCCAGTATTTGAAACTTGATAGTAGAAATTTTAGGCCAAGTCTCTGACATGTGGTGACATGACATGTTAAAATTTGACAGGTAAAATCACTCTAAATATGTGTTTACAGTATTTCAAAGGCTAAAGTATATATATATATATATATATATATATATATATATATATATACACACACACATATATGTATATAGATTTTTTTAAAGAGAGAGAGGGACAGTGAGAGAGAGAGAGAGAGAAAAAGAATAAATTTTATTTAGTTTTTCACATGGCTTTTGTTGCTCTGACACTTTGTTGTGTATGTGGTGCTGGGGTTCAAACCCGCATCCTCAGGCATGCCAGGTAAGCACCATAACTTCGGAGCCACTACTCCAGCCCCTAAGGTGTATTTATTAAAGAATTTAAGTAATTGAAATTTATAAACTTAAATCCTTACTTACATTATTTATTTTCTGTTTTAATAAAAGAAAGGCATGCAAACATCCTATGATCCGCAGATTCAATAAGTCACCAGAATAGGTTATCTTTTCACTCCAACAGCAGCAGAAAGCTGTAAAATATTGACATTTAATAAAAGACATCAACAGAGTTCTGATAATACATTAGTATATAATTGAAAATCAAGTTTCAGTGGAACAAGTCTTCACATGACACTTGTTTTCATTGGAATTTGTCAGTTAATCCCTAATTTTAAAATTAGTTATTGCAATTAGTTCATTCATTAGTAACTACTTAGTGAGTACTGGCTTTGTTCTAGGAGCTTGGAATACATGGATAAGCAGAGCACACAATTCTGCTTTTGAATTTAGAAATAAGTGCCAATAGGTATGCAGTTTAGATCTGCATCTTTTTCTTTAAAAAAACAACTAAGTAATAAGTGTTTCTGTTGAAATTTTAATGTTCATCATTAACCCCCCTGGCATTTAGTTACTCCATCCAATATGTGAAAAGAGCGTTTAGCCAATGCAGACTCCTACTATAAGTGCAAGGTTTTAAAGGCTGGATTTTCTCAAATACATTAGTCTGTCACTTCTGATCATCAACATAAACTTCCCCACCTAGGAAAATAGCCAGTTTAATTCACTTGAAAAAATTCACAATCTAGAGTTCATGACTGCAGATGTTGTATTCGTGCGTATTAATTCAGCACCGGGGTAGGTCCGACTCTCTTTCTGCAAGTCTTTCTCCTCTCACATAATTCTTTGGCCGTTCCAGGTTCCATGCCAACCAACTATGAGCTCTACTATGGCTTCACGCGGTTTGCAATTGAGCTCAATGAGTTAGATCCTGTACTAAAAGATCTCCTTCCACCGACAGATGCCCGGTTCCGGCCAGATCAAAGGTAGGGATGGCAGAGGTGTTTCAGATGTAGCCTAAATCCTGGCATGGGCTTTAGCTTTCATTGAGACTACTTTCACCACTGTTTGTTATTCATTCAATCATTCTTTCATTCCCTTATTCACTCAGCAGTATTTGAGTCTTCTGCCCTAGGTAAAGTTGTATTTGCAGTGTGATCATAACAGATGCTTCTCTCAACACAAGAGTTCCCATGGGTGATGACACAATTGCGTTGTTTTTGTTTTGTTACCAGGGATTGAATCCAGGGGTGCTTAACCACTGAGCCACATCCCCAGCCTGTTTTTATTTTTTATTTTGAGACAGGGTCTCATTAAGTTGCCTAGGGCCTCACTAAGTTGCTGAGGCTGGCTTTGAACTTCTGATCCTCCTGCCTCAGCCTCCCAAGCCAACTGTATTATAGGCATGCACCACACCCAGCCATAGTTGTGTTTCA
This sequence comes from Aplodontia rufa, assembly GCA_004027875.1. Classification (NCBI taxonomy): domain Eukaryota; kingdom Metazoa; phylum Chordata; class Mammalia; order Rodentia; family Aplodontiidae; genus Aplodontia; species Aplodontia rufa. Next base: position 97,579 of record PVKS010002186.1, read on the forward strand.
ACAAAAGTTTCTACACCCCCAAAATTGACTAAAAATTACCAAATTCATGAACTCTCAGCTACGTACAGAATCATTCCTCACCCAGTGTTATTTTTTAACCTCTTTATGTCTGTTACCCTGTAATATGGAGTATCTTTTAAACTGAAGAATAGAAGATAAGTTACAGGGTCACCCAGAATGCTTTGAGTGAAAGTTTAGCGTCTACCTTGCATGCTTAGGGTCCCACCGAGAGATGTACTCGAAATGCAATATCTTAATGCCTGTGGTTCGAATTTTTTTATTATATACTGCTCGTGACATCTACTCCTAAGAATTTGTTTTGCTTTTCCCAAAAATTCTATATGCCATATAATTTCTATCCAAGATCCATTTTTTCCCATGTATTTGTAGTTTTATCTGTTTTCTGCCAAAATGTTCTCAGTATTGAATGTTCTGCTATTTAGTTCTGTTATATTATGTCCCCCAGAACCTGTGGTCTTGCTGTTTGACATTCAGACTGTATCAGTCAACCCTGTACAACTTATATCATAGTATATCCCTGTTCTTTGCTCTCATTTTGAAACGTAAACACATGCGAATCACCCTGCACCTGCTTTTTCGTTCTTGACCCAATTTCAACATTCCCTCTCTGAATTTCACTTCCTATTCTGTGGCCTTTGGTAATTTTCCCCAGTTGTTGCCTTCCATTTTCACCAGTCTTGCTGTCTCCAATAAAACAGGAAAACTCCTTGCCTCTCAATCTGTTCTTGAAATAGGTGAAGAGCATCCAGTTACCATGCCCCTTCCCATCTCCTTCAACAAATGCTGTGTTACTATGGAAAAGGAACAGAGCTTGGGACTGCGTGATGTTCCCATGCTGGACTCTGCAGTTGTCCTGAAAATCTCACGGTGTAGAACCCCAGAAAGCACAGAGAATTCTGCAAGGCCACACCTCTCCCTCCCCCTCCTTCCCTCACTGCTGCTGCAGTAATTCAGTCCATGTCCACAGAAAGTATGTTAACTGATGGGCAGAGAGAGGTAGTATATCCTGGCACAGGGAAAAGGGACACTGCCAAAGTGTCACTGAGCCTTGGGTCATGTCCACGGCTACCAGAGTGTAATGTTATGCAAAAGAGATTTTTTCTTCTAAGAAGAGAATAACATATTGAAGTATCGACTGCTTTCTGCTTAGATTTTTGGAAGAAGGAAATTTAGAAGCTGCAGCAGCAGAGAAGCAAAGAGTAGAGGAACTGCAGAGATCTCGAAGGCGATACATGGAAGAAAACAACCTTGAACATGTACCAAAATTTTTTAAGTAAGTCAGTTCATTTCCATAGCAAGTTCATGTTTTTCAGATGGTTGCCTCAAGCCACAAGAAACTCTAGGTATTAAAGAAAATGTTGGATAGCATAATATCCAGGGAACTTAAAAGGTACCAAACTAAACTAATTTTCATTACTTTTTTTAAAAAAAATTTTTAGTTGTAAATGAACAGAATACCTTTATTTTGTTTATTTTTGTACAGTGCTAGCTAAAGATCAAACCCAGTGCCTCACATGTACTAGGCAAGCACTCTGCCCCTGAGCTATAACCCAAGCGCCTTGGTATCTTTACTTTTAAGCAGTGAAAATAACTGAGTTAGATTTTGCACATGTGAAAATGTATTAACCATAAAAAGAAATTCTTCTCTACAGGTCTCTTCTTGTGAACAGTAAAAGAGAGTGTGAGGGTCTCATCCGGAAAGCTTTGTCCTTCAGCTGTACCCTTTAAAATGGTGGAAACCTGTTCCACTCCCTTTGTCAGGGACTGGATGGGACCCTACACCCACAAGGTCACCCTGACTTCATTAGGTTTTAATTTTATTTCTGATACACAGAGTATGTGTCCATTCAGATTTGGTGCCCCTGTGGTATCATACTTGGTGATTATTTGCAGGATTACACACAGATTACGTACATCACACAGATGAGTTTATAGTTTCCAAATCCATCTGTTGCCCTCCAGAGTCTGATTCAAAAAGCTCAAGGAAACCTCTTCTCCTGTAAAGTTGTTCCCTCATGACCAACCTGGGGCCAAAATGCAGCCTTGCCCTTCAGATGTGTGAAGAGGGCTCTTTAGACACAGGCAGGCAGGCCCCACAGAGGCTCTCAGAGCTACTGATGGCAAATACTTGCCCCGATGGTAAAACAGAAACCATTCTTGCCAGTCTGGAGCCAGAAGCTCTTGGTTACAGTATTTATGCTTCCTTTGGGACTGTTTACTTTCTGTCCCTGCTGGAGGTGATTTGTCCTCCCTTTCAGTTCTTCTCCTGCCTGGTTCTATTTCAAACATTTTCAGCAAAAATGAATCCATTCCTAGTGAAAAATAGTCAAATCCTAATTGTGAGCAGATAGGATGCTCTCTGGCTTACAAAGTACACCTTTATGTATATGTCTGATCGAAGGAGAGGGTCCAGTTATCAGGTCACCTTGATGTGATTTGCAGCTAATGTTCATTTTTGTATTTTCACAGAAAAGTTATTGATGCAAATCAAAGAGAAGCCTGGGTTTCCAATGACACCTACTGGGAGCTTCGAAAGGACCCTGGGTTTAGCAAAGTAGACAGCCCTGTTCTCTGGTAAACTGGGAACGTAGAACTAGCCAACATATCACACTCCGAATGAATAAATAACTATGCACAATTATGTTTCTTATAGCTACACGTGGTTTCTGGGTCGACTGAAAACCTACCATTTGCTTTTCTATTCATCTTTATAATGGACTTTCAGAAGTGCATTAGACAAGGCCCCTAACCACTTTTGGATCCTTTCTGTTTTGCTGCAACCATATTCCTTAAAAAAAAAAAAAAAAAAAAAAAGAATCCACACCCTCTTCAGAAAGCAGAATAAAGGGAGCAGAGTATAAAATCCAAAATCTGAAGCGTTTGTAAAGAGAAAACAAACTGTAACTGGTGCTTAAAGCTGATCAAGAAAGTTAAAAACAACACACAAACCATACGCTTGGCCGCTGTCTGGAAGCACCACCCGCCTGCCACAGGAGCTCCTGGGCCCTAGCAGTCAGGCAGTTCAGACTTCAAGTAGTTTTGATGTGGTATGCTTGTGGCTGGCCTCCTCATAAAAACATGATGCTTCCCAGAACCTGTTCCATCTGTATGCCATTGCTCATGCCTTAAGAAATGCAAAGATGTACAATAAACCATTTTTTAAACGTGTGCCCATAGGTTTATGTGAAGGACAGATCTTTTGAGTCATGGCATGATTCACTTTCTCGATCAGAACAATGATTTGACTGACACATGGATTAAAAAGGTGAAGGACATATGCTTTACTTTGACAAATTAATTACCATCTGGCTTCTCTGCAGGGCAAGAAGGAAAAGGTGCGCTAAGTAGATCTCTGTGTTCACGTTGCTTGTTAAGTTCCTGTCCTGCGTTCAGATAATAAACCATCCCTCTTCCACCTAACCTAACGGTGTGCCCTGTTATTTGGCAAAATCTGTGTTTCATTTGGACATTTGTCATCAGTGTTAAAACTTTGGAAGGGAATAACCAAAAAAAAAAGAAAGAAAAAGCATATGGACTTTCTTTGTGGCTTAGAAGTAACTGTAAATGCCAGTTTCTAAGTGAAGCACAATGTGACGCCCATCCCTAACCCATGCCCACCTCACTGACACCATTTAAGTTCCACTGAGAACAGAAGAAGCAAGAATGCCAGTATCTTATTTGCATTGTTGGGATGAGTCCTATGCAGAATCATACTTCTTATTCTTATCAGGTGATTCCATCTGATGCACAACTACATGTTAAGCATTTACCTTGCTAGGAGCAGAGCTCCAAAACAGGCTAAAGGATTTATCCCTCCTAAAATTGGGAGTTGCAGGGAGAAGTGTGTTTCATATAGTACGAGATTTGTTTTTCCACCACTAATATGCAGAAGCTTTTGTAGGAAACTTGCATCCATGTCCCTAAGTTTCTGCACATAGATGACTACATTTTAATGCCTGTATGTTTAAAACAATTCCCTTTAGAGATTTTCCTAGAGAATTATAAAATTAAATATATTTTATTGTTAGATTTTTACTCTTAGATTCTTACCTTCAAAATTTAAGTGTTCTTTTAAACTCTGCTAACAAGGTTACTGATGTTTTATATTTTGTTACGAGGAGTTGATTTTAGTGTTATTTCTTCTCAGCAAAGCATTGCTAATAATGGCTAAAATATGCCATCAACCTGCTGAAAATTTAAGGGAAAACTCTAAAATGTCCACTAGATGGAGCAATTTTAGTTATCCTAAAACATCCCTCCCTTCATCTAAATCCATGCCTTATGTGTGTGCTTTGCTTTGGTTTGGTTGGAATTTTATTCTTCACTAAATTCCTTAATCCATCCTCAGCTGTAACACGAGAACAACACCCTATGCTCTCAAGCCCTTCAGCTCACACTTGAAATCCATAGCTGGTTGTAAACTCTTCCCCTTAGTTTTCTGTTCATTCATCTTGATGTTCTTTTATTTGCATCCTCAGATAAATGACTTTAATTTTAATTAGAATTTAATTAGAGTCCTGTTGACTTGCTCACACAGAAGTCTGATTTCCATTGATTGGTAAAGCTTAAAATATAAAGTGGTCCTGGCCTGAACTTTGAACAGTCCCGAAACAGAGTAAATACTGGAACCCGGTGAAGTAAAGATACACTAAGTAGAGAAATGGGAAGCTGGAAGAAGACCCAGGATCCATCAGGGATGCAACCACTACTATTACTGCCTAGCTCTTGGGTTATAGTTGAGAAAAAAGAAGAAATAGTAGGCAGAACCTTGACTGGAAAATGAATTCAGCTACAAATCAGGTGGGCGAATGTTGTTCAGAGCTAACCTGAAGCTCTGATTCGGATTTCAAGATGAAAGTGAGGGGAAAAATGTCAAACTAATTAAAATCACCACATTTTTTTTTTGAAAGAGAATCATTTTATTCAGTTTTTCATCTGGTTTTCATTGCTCCAACACTCAGTTGTGAATGTGGTGCTGGGGTTTGAACCTGGGTCCTCGTGCATTCTGGGCAAGTGCTGTAACCACTGAGCCACTGCTCCAGCCCAAGCGTCCAACTTTCTTTTTCTTTCTTTTTTTTTTCTTTTTCACCACATTTTATAATACCCTAGATTTAGAATCTTTTTTTGCAATTCAGATACCCTGCCTATTCCCACTGAAGCAATTGATTAAGGTGTGGATAGTACTCCCATGACACCTGATTCTTAATCTCCCACGTCACCCACTCGTATTGATGCGATGGCGTCATCCTCCTTTTCTTTCTCACTGTTTCTTGACAGGATAGTTACAGAATTATGAGACTTACCTGTTGGAGTTTTCATTTACATACTGTCTGGGCTTTTGAGATAGAGTGTTAGCTCATTCTTTTGGTAAAACCTGATGTTATCCTTGGAATTTTGTGTAAGCTTTTCATTTCAGGGGCACTTTTTTTTATTTGTTTCCTAGAACAATCTAGGATAGATGATGACTCGCTATGTCTGTATCCCTGTCCCATGGCTTACATACAGGCTCCTTCCTCTCACTTGAGGTAGTCACTAAGGAAAGCAGTAGTAAGTGAATGGCTCTGTGGACTTGGACTTGGCCAGAATGAACAGGTGGATGTCACCAGCACTGGAGAGGTCCACCAGAATGCTTCTACCCAAGATGCAAATTGTCCCTCCAACTTTGATGTTATTTTATTGTTTCTTAAGTCATTTTTCATGGATTACTTTAAAATACCTTCCCCATAATTTCCCAGCAATTGTAAAAATAAACCTCATTTAAGATACCTTTTAAGGTACATATTAATTGATGTGGGGTAGAGGGACCCAAATATAATTTTCTGAGTGAGAGAAACCAGTCCAGAGAATGCCAACCTTTTGCGCCTTTTGATTATTCTGGCCCAGTGCCTTTCAGTGACTCCACTAATCAATCTTCAGATCCTGTCCCAGGAGCTATGAGAGGTGGAATGAGGGAGGAAAACCTGATTAAACTTTTGCTTAATACTGGTCACAGCTGTGGCTGGAGAAGAGTTTTTAATCATAATGTAAAGTAAATTTTTGTTATTACCTAGTGGATTTTAATTATGCATCTTGTCTAATCTTGTTCTCTGTCATCCTTGATAATGAAGTGTTTGTGGGAGCAGAGCTCCACACACATCAGGGGGTGTAATAAATATTTGCTCTTGGCTCAGTATATTATGAATGTGGCACAGTAAATAAAGTTTATGTACAAAATATCAGTTTATTTTCTATGGGAGCCTTATGTTCAGGATATATAAAATGTATCTAATTAAACCATTACAAATCTATTTTGTGCTCCAGAAATGTTCTTTTGGGGGAAACATGGGGGAAAAATTGTGTCAGTGGAGCTAAGAGTAAAGTATCAGTTTCTTTGTTTTCCCAAAAGCTTTCCAGTTATTGAGAAATATTGCATATCAAACCAGGATTAGATCCTCTGTCTTAATTTATTTTGTAAAATTTATACTTTTAAATTGTACATTGCATGTATCCTTCTCTTAAATAGAACCTGACTTTGATACATAATTTTTAGAGCATACCTTTTGTTACAGAATTGTAAGACCTTTCTTGCAGTCTCTGCTTTTAAAGAAAATGGCAAATTGTATAAGAAAACTTCAGTTTTAATTCTTCCAAATGGAGATCTAAAGAATGAATTATTTTTAAATTGCTGTGATGAACCACCATATCTAACAGCTTCAGTGGGCTTTGTGGTTGGAGTGGCTTACAGGTAACTGAAGGAAAAAAGCACTGGCCTGTCACACGCATCCTTTCATTCTCCAAAATAGTATCTGACTTGATGTATTTTCTCCAGCCTTCTGGTCCTATCATACTTGTGTACTGTTTCATTGTGAAATATACATATCTATGCACAATTTCTGTCATTCAGTATCAGAAGACACTTCATTTAGTCTCCTGTTGGGCTGGAGCAATGTCTCAGCGATTATAAGCACTTGCCTGGCATGTGTGGGGACCCAGGTTCAAACCCCAGCACCATATACACAGCTAAGTGTTGGAGAAACAAAGACCGAATGAATAAATAAATTAAATTGAATCTCTCTTTTTCTCACTCCCTCTCTCCCTCTCTATCTTTAAAAAAAAAATACCCATAAATGCATCCATGTAAGTTACTTTGGTATCTACAGATTGGCAGGAAAGAAATATAAAACAAAAGTGTTCTTGTTATCTGAAAATTTTGTTTCTAGCCATGCCTTCCTCCTAAATATATTAGTTGTAGAGGGAATAATATCAAGTTTTCATAAAACCAGATATAATGCTATTTGGATTCTGCCTGACTTTTAGTTAGTAGGGTAAGCAATTAATAATACTGTTAAGGAACAAATAACGCTAATACTACTACTTATTTTATCTAAGGCACTCACCCCACTTAATTATTCTCATTCAGTTAGTTCTTTAGGAATTACAGTGGTTGCTAAGGGTTTTTTTTTAAAGCTTGATATATACTCGACATATAATAAGCTTGCTATATTTGAATTATACAACTTAATACATTTTGACACTGTCACAACCACAATAGTGAATATATCCCAAAGTTTCCTCTGTCTGTGTTTAATCTTTCCCCAACCATCCCAAGGCAAACATTGATCTGCTTGTTTTACTTTTAAAACTACATATTTCCTTATATTTGTTGCACACAAGATTTTCATCGAAGACTCTGTGCATGTGGGCAGCCATGCCTGACAGCTCTTCCATGCCATTAGCCCCTCCACATCGACCATTAGGCAGTAACCAGTAACATGTTGCAAGAGAAAGAGTATCCCGTTTAAGCTCTAGTTCTGGTGGAATAAAAGATTTACTTTGCTTAGAAAACTAGACTGTTCTTCATGTTGAACAGCTATGTAAATTCATGGATTAATTTATATGCTTTGGGAGCCCAAAACAGTGCTAACATACTAGCTGGAGGTGCTAAGGAAGCCCTGGAAGTGTTTTTCTCTGGTGTGTCATGAAGAATCCCCAAGCCATGGGACTCCAGGACACTTGAGATGATAGTTTGAGGATGGAGAAGCAGCCCACGTTGAGTTGTTACTTGCTCCCCCAGGGCTGTACTTTTGCATCATACTTTTAAAATTTATTTTTAACTGATATACAAAAATAGAAGTTATATATACATTAATGTGTTGCCATGGAGATGTTTTGATACATGTATGCATTGGATAATGTTTAAATTTGGTTAAATATATCTCTACACATTGATCTTTTCTTTACGATGGAAACTTCCAGTGCTTTCTCCTAGATTTTTGATACTTTATTGTTATCTACTGTGTTCATCCTACTGTGACCCAGACACAAAACTTGCAGTGCTAGGAAGCCTGCTTTTCTGTGTGGTCAAAGTCACTCACTGCTCATCTGGAAACAGTTGCTAAACCTAACTTTGATAAGAAACTGGAAAGGAAGGGAAGTGGTGGCTACCCTGAGCCCAAACTCTCCTACTGGAAAGTAGAAAGCTTCCCAGGGGTGAGAAAATGCAGCATGATAAACGTGAGGAAAGGCAAGAGTGAAGAAAAGAGAAAGGGAATCTGGAAAAAAAAATTTTTTTTTCTTTAAGTGGAGCAGGCTTCGAGCTCCCTGGAGGCCTAGGGATGATCCCAGTTGGCCACGGAATCACCTTGGATGTTTGTTTACAGACAAATTCCTGAGTTTCCCTTCAAAGATTCTGAGTCAGTAGATCTAGGATCTGGACCAGGAGTGCTCATTCCAACAAGTACCCTCTGTCTGCAGGGGATTTTGAGGGACAGGGGCAAGGGACTCCATTGTCCCTGCCCCCACTTTAGTCTTCTTGCTGTTGTTTGTCTGGTGAGGACTCTCGGGTGTCTGTAAGAAAGTCTAGCTCAAGAGCCGAAACCAATCTGAGTTCAGTGACTGTGACTCACTCTGCTACTTTGCCACTTCTTTGACTTCTGTTCCAATGCCAGTGCTGCAATATGGGGATAGAGTGGGGAGGACAGAACCCTGAAACCTAAAACTCAAGACTGGTGTCACCCCAGAGAGTGCATTCCTGAGGAATTCTCGCCAGCCAGAAGTTTACCCTTCAAAGCATGGACCTGTCTCCTCCTCACCCTCATCCACCCCAGCAGGCCTCCTCTGTCTCTAGGAAGAGATTTCAGTTGACTGGCAGGGTCTTGGTTAGTACCAAGGTGCGTGCTCCCCCACCCCCACCCCATCTTGTTTTAAGAAAGAAACAGTTTTATTTATTTATTCATCTGGTTTTTGTTTTTCCTCCACTTAGTTGTATATGTGGTGCTGGGGATCAAACCCAGGTCCTCACCTGTGTGCCAGGCAAGCATTCTACCACTGAGCCACCGCTCTAGCCACCCAAGGCCCACTCTTAATCTCCTGTTTGACAATTTTATAATGAGATTTAGCAGCACATTCTTTACCCAGGTCAATTTCTCCCCTAAAAAATGATATATTTTAAATCTTTCTGTTTGATAAAGCACCACAGTGAGGTGACTCTGCTTATAATTGAAGATGTAAAATGACAGTGGTCATGTACTAGTAGTTTGTATATGGTCATTTTGAGACAAATTTTTAATTTTAGGAATAGAATGTCAAGCAGTTTTCTACAAAAAAACAGCTTGGACTTAAATTTCCTAATGAAGGTTAACTATTCTGTGATAAAAATTACCTAAACTGTGACATCTCAAAGTAAGAATGCCTCCTCATTGAGCATTGATGGGAATGTTAGGTTTTTAGCAGCATAGCAAACTCAATAAACTTTAAATAAATTACATGGAGAGGTTGTTTTGTGTATAACTATGTTTCTGATGAATCTTCCATAAAATTACTAATTTTACTAAAATTACTGAATTTTCTAAATACTGTTATCTACAGGAAGAGACTTCAGATACAACACAAAGAAGACTGAGTATTTTTTATTACATTTCCAGGTCTTCTTTTGTATAGTAACTGTCATTTCAAAACAAATATTAGAACATAGGACTTTTCCCTGAATTCTGAAGTTATTTATATTAAAAGATACAGCCCAGATATGCCTCAATGGACTGGGGTGCCAGCTCAAACCTGTAGCTGTCTAGCAACAGAGTGGTTCAATTGCCAGGCATGATGGCACACACCAGTAATCCCAGCAATTAGGAGGCTGAGGCAGAAGGATCTCAAGTTCAAAGCCAGCCTCAGCAACTTACCAAGGCCCTAAGCAATTTAGAGAGACCCTATCTCAAAATAAAGTATTAAAAGGGCTGGGGATGTGACTCAGTGATGAAGCACCAGTGGGTTCAATCCCCAGTACACACACACACCCCACAGAGATGTAGAAAGCAGGAGGCAGTTTTCCATGGGATTAAAACTAGTTGCAGGAAATTAAAAATTCATCAGATAGGAGTCTTTTCAATCTCTGGTCTCTTGGGAAAGGCCTAGGGGTTAGAAATTGAGTTTTTTGTCAGTCTGTTCTGTTGTTTGGTGGTGGTTGTGGTGATACTAGGAATTGAACCTATGGGTGGTTCACCACTGAATTATAATATCCCAGTTCTTTTTATTTTTTATTTTGTTATTTTGAAACACTGTCTTTCTAAATTGCTGAGGCTGGCCTTGAACTTGCAATCCTCCTGCTTCAGCCTCCGGAGTTGCTGAGACTACAGGCATCCACTGCTGCATCCAACTGGAAATTGAGTTTTTATGGGTAATATTTTCTGTCATTGGTGAAGCCATTTCCAATAAAACAGTGTATCCTGTTTTTAGTCTGTACGTGTGTTAACAGCAGATATTTATCAGATTTTCTCTAATTTCTTAAAAAAGAGATAAAGGAAGGAAAACTTTCAGAAGGTCAAGGAAAGCAACCTATGTTCCCTTTGTGTGACTGGAATCCCCAGATTGGTCACTTCTAAAGCAAATACTGGTAGTCAAGCTATTTTCAATCCTGCAGAAATATGATAAAGTACATATGCCCTGGGGTCTTTCAACAGCTGGGTCCACTGTGGTACATTTATGGGGTGATAATCTAGCCTTAACCTGATGTTGTCCAATCATGGGATTGTGAGGACCTCGTAAAACCACCTCCTGGGATAAGATCCTAGGATCCCACTCAATGGAATCTTTGACACAGGTGGCAAGAGCGCATAAAGAAGCCTCTCTTCCTTGGGTCCTTTTCTTGATATGCAGCAGAAGTTCTTAGCTCAGAGCAATGGGTGGAGGGAAAGAGGGAGAATGAGGGAGAGAAAGATACGATAAGAACTTGAAATGACAAATGCCCTCACTTGCTGTGTGTAATAAAGTAACTGGAAGCAAACTAAAAATAACCAACAGAGAGAGTTTTATTTGTATGGTTTGTGATTATACATCCGCCATTGCCGTAAGTCGGTTCTCTTGTCCAGTTATAAAATCACACCAGCGAATTAACTTCTCATAAATGCGTTTGGCCCCAGTTACGCTGAACTATTGCTGATATGTGGGTAATGGTTTCCTTGTTTAGTTTTAGATTACTGAATACAAAATGACACACCAGGATGGACACAGTTAAATTTGTGACAATACAACTGCGCATAGGAAAAACCATCAGATGACAATGGTTGAATATTAAAAATGTGGGTTCTCCTGCCTCAGAACTGCAGAAGCCTATCTGGCAACTTCTTGGCCAGGCAACTGTGCAGGGGGACAGACGGTTGACTGAAGGCCAGCAAGGTTTCCCACATGGGTTCTGCTAATAGGCATTCTCACCTTTAAACAATCTGTTTGATGAGTTTCTTAAATTTGAAAGAAAAAAAAGTGGAAACTACCAAAAAAAAAAGTTATATTACAGAAAGCTCTCAAGTCCTAGGAAGTCTATCGACAGAATGAACACTTTATAAACAATGATGCTCCTCATCTCCCAGTTGCTTCTAAAATTGTCCATCATTTTAAAGTTTACCAAGAATAAACTTCCTAAAAACTGCTCAGTACTTCTTTAATTTTTTTTTTTAAGACAGGGCCTCACTAAGTTGCTAAGGCTGGCTTTGAACATGCAATCCTCCTGCCTCAGCCTCCCAAGTAGCTGGGATTACAGGTGTGCACCATCATGCCCAGTTGAACTGCTCAGGACTTTAAGCCACCCTTCCAATTCAGGTCAACATCTATAGAATTTTGGAAGAGAAATATGAGAATAAGAATTGTCCTCTCAAGAAAATCAAACTCCCTCACAGAATTCAACACTTCTCACCTAGGGTTCTCCCCCGCAAAGCACTGAATTCTCCACTGCATCTTTCAGAATTTCTTTATGGTAGCACAGTACTTTTTGTTTACTATGTTTTAAGCTTTAATTCTTCTTTAAAAATGCATTTTAAGGGGCTGGAGTGGTGGCTCAGTGGTTACCGCACTTGTCTGGCATGCGTGGGGATACAGGTTTGAACCCCAGCACCATGTACATAGTGAAGTGTCAGAGCAACAAAAGCCACATGAAAAACTAAACAAAACTGATTCTCTCTCTCACTGTCTCTCTCTATACACACACACAGATATATTGCATTTTAAATCCTCTCAAGCTTTCTTCTTTTTCCCTATAAAGTACCTTTACATTTATGTAATTAATATACTGTCTCTCAGAATGTCAGTCACTTGGTGAGACCTCTGAAAGCTGAATCTCCAAAGCGTTGCAAAGGCATTCTTCCTTAAATGCAGAGTAAGGGAAGCAGAAGGGAAGTGTCTTCGTTAACCTCTCCCCACTTCCGGGAAAATGCCATTGTTCAACACACTATTTTCTACAGTCCTTCTAAATGTCATCACTTGTGTCCCTGGTGTGGGTCCACCCCAGTGGCCAGGTTTTATGCATATACTTCTAAGTGGTACCTGAAAAGGCAGCACCTGAGTAGGAGTCCATAAAGCATTTGCTGGGCTCGGTTAAGCAGGAGTCAGTAACGTTCAACTCATAGTATCAGTCCTGAGAGTGCAAAGTCATTTTCTAAATTCTTCACAAGTCTGCACTTCCTGGGTAATGATATTTAATGGAACATTCTAGACTTTTTATTTTATTCAGCAAAAAAAAGATTTTTTTTTCACAGAAAATCTAGCTGACTTGATGCCTAAGGCTGGTGCTATGGTTTGCATGCCCTCCAAAACTGATTGAAATTTAACTGTCACTGTAACAGTCACAAGAGAAGGGGCCTTTAAGAAGCAATTGGGTCGTGAGAGCTCTCCCCTCATGAAAGGATTAGTGCGGTTTTCTAGGCGTAGGTTGGTTATGGAGTGTGGGTGGTTATAGAAGACAGTTGGCCGTCTCTTGCTTCCATGCTGCATAAGCTTACTGGCCCTTTGGCCAGATTACAATCTGTAATCTGACGGGCCTCATCAGATGCTGTGCTGTGCTCCTGGACTTTCCAGAACGGTGAGAAAGGAATTTCTTTAAACACTGCAGCATTAGATATTCTGTAACAATACAAAATAATGGAGTGAGACAACTGATATTATTAGCCTATTCATTTATATGCTTTTTTTCCCCCTTGGAACCCAAATCCTATCAAGTGCTCTACCACTGAGCTACATTACATTCCCAGTCTACAAGCTTTATTTTTTATTGTTAGTTCCGGGTAAAAAGCTTGACATATCTATGTAGCCATTATTATCCATACTTTAAAGATGACAAGTGTGCAGGGTGTGGTGGCACACTTATAACCCCAGCAGCTTGGGAGGCTGAGGCAGGAGGATGGCAAGTTCAAGGCCAGCCTCAGCAACTTAGCAAGGCCCTAGGCAATTTAGTGAGATCCTGTCTTAAAATAAAAAAATAAATAACTAAAAAGGGCCAGGGATGTGGCTCAGAGGTTAAGCACCTATGGGTTCAATTCCTGGTACCAAAAATAAATAAATAAATAAAATAAAAATAAAGACAAATGCAAGCCAGAATTTGAACCCAGCCTAGCTGTCTCCAAAGTGTCATCTCATATGATACTGCCTCCGCTACGGATTTGGGAGCCCTAAGGGAGATTCCCTCAACAATTTTTCTAGTCAATAGGAAAAATTTGTAAAACTGCTAACTCATAAATATACATTAGCGATTTTAGAGATATTCTGGAATTTGGCTTTTAAGTTATAATTATGCTTAAAACCTACATCTATACTGTTTACATTTCCTATTGGTTCAATAACAAAATGTCACAAATTTAATGGCAAAACATATTTATTCTGTTATAGTTCTGAAGTCCAGAAATCCAAAGTGAGTCTTTAAGGACTAAAACTAAGGTGTTTGCAGGGCTGGTGTCTTTTGGAAGTTCTGGGGAACCTGTCTTTGTGTCTTCCGGCTTCTGGTGGCTGCCTGCACTTCTCGGTTTGTGGCCAAGCCACTCTAATCTCCGCTTCTGTAGAGCATGTTTCCTGGCAGGAGAACCGGCATCCAGAGACCGAAACCTGGCCACACCTGGTTGTTTATTGCTACCAAAATGCCATTGTTCCTGTTCTCCTTCTGTAGTTAAATCTCTCCCTGCCTTCCTTTTATAAGAACACTTATGTTACATGTAAGGGCCACCCAGATAATTCAGGAGAAGCTCTCCCTCTCACAGTTCTCACAATGTAGTAGCATCCACAGTCCTTTTTGCCATATATGGTAACAGTCACACATTCTGGGGGATTGAGATAAGGACATCTTTGGGTTCCATTATTCAGTCTACCACAGTGGTATTCACAAAGGAGGATGAATTGAGTTGTACAGAGCCAAAGGAGAATTAAAACAGCTAAAAGAATCAAGGAGACAATTTATTTGACACGTTTTGTCTGACCAAAACTATTTGTTGCTTAAGGCAAAGGGAAAGAACCGGGGAAGTACTTGGGCTGAAATTCTACACATTTCACAACAAAAACCAATTCGATTTTTAGAATACCCTCCATTTAGCAAATTTTGCTCCCAATTTACCAAGTATCTCAGAACTTGTAGAGAGAGTAATATTTCAGTTAAAAATATTATAGTCTACTGCAAAGAAGCAATTGAAGGTGTCAAAACCATACCAGTAAATATACAGAAATGTCAGTGACACAGTTTTAAAGAGAGATACATCTAAGAAATTGATTAGCATATACAAACATGCAACAAAAGTGATCATTTTACGGAGTGTTTCAAAATGTTTAGTTAAGGAGGCTGGAGGGGTGGCTCAGTGGTTATGGCACTTGCCTGGCATGCATGAGGACCTGAGTTCAAACCTCAGTACCACATACATAACTATGTTTCAGTAAAGAAAAGGCCAGATGAAAAAATAAATTAAAAACCGATTCACTTTCTCTCTCTCTCTCTTTCTTTAAAAGAAAGTAAATGTATACAGGCTGAAATGGTGCACCTCTGTGACCTTAGCTGGATTCTCTGGCTCAGGGTAGAGGATTGTTTGAGCCCAGGAATTCCAGGCCAGCCTGAGCAACATAGCAAGACCCTGTCTATTAAAAAAATAAATGAACAAAATTTAAAAATTGAAATGTTCAGATAAGGGTTAGAGCTATAGCTCAATGGTTGGAGAGCTTGCCTGGCACACTCAAGGACCCACGTTCAAACCCCAGCACCACATACACAACTAACGTGTTGAGCGTGAATGGCTAACACGCTCAACACCACTAAATATTATGGAAATGCCAATCAAAACCACAGTGAGATGCCGTGTCACACCAAGAGGATGGCTACTACAAAAAATAAAACTAGAAAATCGAACCAGGCGGGGTGGTGCATGCCTGTAATCCCAGTGACTCAGGAGGCTGAGTCTGATGTATCACAAGTTCAAAGCCAGCCTCAGCAACTTAGCAAAACCCTGTCTCAAAATTTAAAAAATAAAAGGGCCTGGGGATGTGGCTCAATGGTTAAGTGCCCCTAGGTTTGATCCCTGGTACAAAAACAAAAACAAACAACAACCAAAAAAAAAAACACTTAAAAAAAAATCAGTGCTGGTTTGGGGCTGCAGCTGTGGTTCAGTGGTTGAAGCGCTTACCTGGCATGCTCCAGGACCTGGGTTTGAACCCCAGCGCCTCATGAACAACGAAGTGTCGGAGAAACAAAGCCCAGATGAAAAAAATAGATGAGTTTATTCACTCTTTTCTCCTTCTTTATCTCTCTCTCTTTTTAGAAAAGAAAATCAGTACTGGGGAAGATGTACAGATATTGAAATCCTTGTGCACTGTTGGTGGAAATATAAATTTATACAGCTGCTATGGAAGAGTGAGATCATTTCTCAAAAAATTAAAATAGAATTGCAGTGTTATTCGGCAACCTCGTGGGTATATACCTATATAAGTTTGCAGGAGCTGCCATGATATAATGACATATATTAGGTCACTCAAACAACAGAAATTTATTTTCTCACAGCTCTGGAGTCTAGAAGTACAAAATCAAGGTGCCAGGACTGGGGAAGTAGCTCAGAACAGCTCTTGTCTACCAAGATCAAAGTGTCCTTGGGTTTGGTTTTTACTGAGGCCTCTCCCCTTGGCTTTCAGATGGCAGGAGTGCTGCTTCTTCACAAGGTCCATCCTCTGTGCACAAGAGCTTTCAATGGGTCCCAATTTCTACTTCTTATAAGGACACCAGACAGATTGGATTAAATCCTATCCTAAGAGCCTCATTTTAACATACTTACCTCTATAAAGACCCAACTCCAAATATAGTCACATTTTCTGAGATACTGGGGGTTAGGGCTTTAACATCTGAATTTTGTGGGGACAGAATTCAGCCCACAACAATATCCAAAACAAATGAAATCAAGGGTGAGGAGATAGTTATACAACCATATTCACAATAGCCAGAAGATAAAATCCAAGTGCCCACTGATGGATGAATGAATAAATAAAATGTAGTATTTGCATAAAATGGAATATTATTCAGCCTCAAAAGGCAGGAACTTCTGACATGTCACTATATGGATGAACCTGGAAGGCATGATGCTGAGTGTAATAAGTCAGTCACAGAAAGATAAGTACTATAGGCTGCACTTACATGAGGTGTCTACAGTAGTTAAATTCATAGCAGAAAGTCCAGTGGTAGTTTCCAGAGGCTGGGGAGGAAAGAACAGGGAGATAATGTTTAATGGGGGCAGAGAGTAATTTTTCCAGAGGAAAATAATTCTGGAGATTGGTTGCACAACAACGTGAACATACTTAAGAATATTGAACTATACTCTTAAAATAATTAAGATGGTAAATTTTATGTCATGTGTATTTTACCATAATTAAAATTTTCAAGTTAAAAAGACATAGATCTATATATACATTGCTTACATGTTGAATTATTGTTGGTTTCCTTACTTTGATATTGTACTATATTTATATGCCATCTACTGATGGACACTGGATGAAAGGTGTAGGGGACCTTTCCATCCTACCTGTGAATCTGTAATTAGTTCTAAACAAAAGGTTTTTTTAAATTTTATGCTTATATAAAATAAAAATAAGGACATTACAGACTGGCAATTCAGTTTCTTGGACCAGGATAACAGAATTTTATAACACAGAGATTAAAGCATTTTAACCACAGACTACCCAAGAGGGTAACTTTGATCAGAAAGAATCTCACAAGCTGGGACTCAGCAGGACCAAGTAAGCCATGTGAGGATTATTACCAGTTATGAGTCTTCAGGGAAGGTGAATTAACAAGCTTTCTGTTTGACCTGGGGCCTTGAGCATGGCTTCCTATTAAGCACAGCCCCCAATAATAATTCCCAAATTATGCTTCAAATGCTTCATTTCACCAAAACAGTAAACCATAAAATACAGCCCAGTTTCTCTCCTTGTACAATGCTCAACACCACACAGTGAAGGCAGAACTAATAGTACTGATGCGGGGTTTTTGAGATGAGGCCAGATTCTCTGCTTCCGCTGGCAAATGGAGTCTGGGCTACTATAGATTCCAGCAACCAAAATAGCCCACTTGTAGTGTTTGCAGCTATTCCCAGTTAAGACTGGGAATTTGGGCTGGCTGCAGGCTTGTGCAGCTGAAACAGTGTTAGCAGCTCTCCAGCTAAAAGCTGGTGTTGCAGCTCTTGGTGTGGTGGAAATTCATCCCGGGAATTCGGTGCCAGTCTTCTGGGTTCTTGTCTCATGAATTTGAAGAATAAAATCCACGAACAACCATGGAAGAAGGAGTAAAAAGGAGTAGGATTTATTTAGGGAAGGAGAGCAGAGACTCTGCAAGACGGAGGGGCACCTGGAAGCAGGACACCCTCTAATGGAGGTCTGGCCAGGGGTTATATTGATTTGAGGTATGAGCATAATTAACATTCATGCAAAGGAAGCATTGAGAAATGCATCTACATCATTGGTTGAAACCTATGCAAAGCAGGCATTGAAATTTAGTACCAAAGTCATTGGTTAAAATCTATGCAAAACAGGTAGCAATTCTTTCCAAGTTCCCATCTGTGTCCATCCCCATTTCTTAGTTTTTCCCTTTCTGGGACAAAAGAGTAGCTCCCACAGGTGAGCCTCTTGGTCATTTGCATATGAAGGCCCTGAGCATACCTATTGTTAGGCTGGCCGTGGGCGTGGCTTCAGTCAAGACACAAGGCTTTGCCTGCTGGCTAAGGGGCAGGGCGTGGGCAGCTTGCCCATGAAAAGAGCAACCAGTCAAGACGCTGGCACGTGAACACCTGATGATTGATGGATCCACCAGCCAATCTCTGAAAGGCCAACCCCCTCAACTCCGCTCATTTCCCTAAACCCATAAAACCAGCTGCCCAGCCGAGGTCCAGCGCCATTTTCTCCTGTACACCACTTTCCTTGCCTGCTCTTTCTCCTGCTTGCTCTGGCAGCTTAGGTGAGTTTGGCCCTGAAAGGATGGAAACCCACATGGACACTGGCTAGCCATCCGAGATTTTATTGCAGGTGAGAGAGCGCAGAGAGAGAGCTTGAGAGACTGCAAACACTTTTATAGGGCTGGATAGGGGGCTTCCATGGGGGTTAGGTGGCCAAGGACAGGGGGCAGGTACTGATTGGCCGGTGGTCACGTAGACGGGTGTGAGGGACACTATTGGGTGCATGTTCGCGCGTGCGGGAAGGTTAGGATCCGGAAGAGAAGGTCCTTAAGCGCCATCTTGAGAGGGGGGTTCCTTGCATCACCCAATATTCCTCCCCTTTTGTTTTGATATGAAAAGGGGAGTTGCTCTATCTGGATACTTCCTGCTGAACGGGGGCGACGAGAAAGGGATTTTTGGCAAGGGAGGTGTAGGGACAGCAGGACCCAGACCCAGGTGGTGCAGAAAATGATGTTACCAGTTGTGAATTCCCTGAATGTTCCTTGGAGCCATAGGTTCTGGATATTATTAATCCAGTCCATGGAATTGTAGATGGGTGTCATGAGCCAGCTGTCTTCTCTGAGGGTTGTTAGGAACTGGCAGATCTTAAGGCTGAAATCTGTGTCCATTGCGACCGGGAGTGGCACATGGTGGTGAGGTATCCTCTGTGTTGAGTGGCTGATAATCCCTAAGGAGAAGCTGATTAAAAGTCTGATTAGAAAGTTTTTGTAGTTGGGTTTGGAGAAATTTTGTGATACAGGGCAGGAAAGAGCAAAAGAGGAGGACTCCAACGAGCGGACCTACAAAAGTTAGAGCATACGTGTCAAAAGGGAATTGGAAGGGGCCGGCTTAAGTAGAGTGGATAGCTCTTGTAGTTTGAGGGTATTTTGTTCAATAAGGCCTAACTCATTGACATACTAACAGCATTCTTCCCTGAGGAATAAGCATGTACCTCCCTTTTTGGCTGTCAGCAGATGGATGGCTCGGCGATTCTGAAATGTTACCTGTGCCAAGGATGTTACTTGCCGTTGGAGAGGATTCGGCAGTGGTGTACAGGGCAGCCTGTAGCTTTTGTTGTAGGTCCTCAGATGCCCAGAGGGAGTGCCCCAAGGCTCCACCGTACTGCCCAAGGCTGGCTAAGGTGAGGCCCATTAAGACCGGCAACAAGATTGCCCTGTGGATACAAGGGTGGGGGAGTAATTGGCGAAATTCTGAAGAGGAGTACAGGGACAACTGGGGAACCACTGTGACCAGAAAGCAGCTATCCGTGACATTTTGGGTGGAGGTGAAGAGTGAGCCGTTACACCATAGGTAATGTCCCAGTTGTATGAAGGTTGGCTGTGTGAGGATGGCGTAGTTGGCTGTGCATTGAGAGAGAGGTTTGGTCTTTGGAGGGTTAAGGCAGACGTAAGGGAAGGAGGTGTTAGGTGAGTGGCTCTCCCAGAGAGGGAGATGGGTGATGTACAGGGGTTGACCCGTAGATGAAAAATTGTAGGCTGCAGGAGTGGAGTTGTCGGCTGCCAGCGGGACAGCTGCCAACAGGGGACGGATTAGGGATGCGCAAAGGAAGCATTGTGAGACTGGCTCCAAGATGATGGATAAATTTAGGAATTGTAGGGTCTGGTGTAGTATGTCAAGCCATGTGGGGAGAATCCCAGGGCTCGAGGTGTCTTGGGGTTGGCCGTTGATAAGGTTTTGGAGACGTGTCTCCGGTTTTTTAATGTGGTCGATAACATGTACTGTCATCTTGGGTGGAGTGGTAAGAATTCAGGTTATGGACATCCACCCAGTGGGTCTGGAGGCATACTCCTGTGCATAGACAGTGATGTCAATGAGGTCATTCCAGAAATTGTCTTTAGGATTTTTGATCTCAAGGGTATAATAGGGGTTGGACTGGGGGGAATTTTTTTGAGGAGGCTGGAGGAGGAACTGCCATCCCCGTAGTGAATTTTGCAGGACCAGTAGGGGCACCCCCCACAGATGTCTTCCCAGCGTCGACAATATTGTTGCCGTTGATCTTTTACTAGGCAGAGGAAAGGCCAATTCCAGGTGGTTGGGGAGAGGGTCCTGGAGGGAAATAGAATAAGGGAAATAGAAGAGCAGTTATGGGTGTAGCAGGTTTTTGTATCCACGGTTTGGACCTTGGGGATGCCATGCTCCTGGTATTTCTCCTGCACAATAAATTTGTATATAGTTATGGAGGGGTGTGCAGAGGGCTGACTGGGGCTGACTGTGCAACTGAGGAGTATCAAGAGACTAGGTGCTAGATCAGAGATTCATCTTCCATGATAGGGGGAAGTTGAGGATGATGAGTATGCGAGATGTGAAGGTGCAGGGGGTTAGAGGGGGATGGGGTGCAGGTATATGTAGGCTGGTAGGCCGGTGGAGGCTCAGAGGATGGTGAGTTGGCAGTACTGGTGGGCTCTGCTGGTTTTAGCCTGGAAATATGAATCCAAGGGGTTAGTTGGTTATGTGGGAGGGCTAATTTGGCAGCCGACGGGGTACACAGGATGACCTGTGCTGGGCCCTCTCATTTTGGTTGTAGAGGATTTTTCCCCCGGGGGGTTAAAATATACAGATTAGCCAGGTGTCAAAGGAAAAGGGTTTTGGGAGAGGCTGGGGTCAGGGAGGAGCCAGTCCTGGTGTTTCCACAGTTCGGTCCTGAGGTGAAAGAGGAGGGGTAGGGTATACTGATTAGGCAAGGGCCATGGTTTTGGAGATATGCCGGGAGGAAGGAGAGGGCGGCCATACATGATCTCAAAAGGAGAGAGAAGGGAGGGCCTTTTTGGCAGGGCACGTAAGCGGAGGAGTGCCAGAGGAAGCAGTTTAACCCAATCCATACTGAGTTCCATTGTCAGTTTAGTAAGTACTTCCTTAAGGGTGTGATTAGTTCGTTCCACCTTACCCAATGCCTGGGGTCAGTAGGGACAGTGAAAGTGCCAAGGGAAGGATAGCGCCT
This sequence comes from Aplodontia rufa, assembly GCA_004027875.1. Classification (NCBI taxonomy): domain Eukaryota; kingdom Metazoa; phylum Chordata; class Mammalia; order Rodentia; family Aplodontiidae; genus Aplodontia; species Aplodontia rufa. The sequence continues at coordinate 119,242 of PVKS010002186.1, forward strand.
GGGCAACTTGTGAGATGAATTCTGGGCCATTGTCTGACTGGAGGGAGGTCAGCATCCCGAACCTGGGAATGATTTGGGTCATCAAAATATTGGCCACGGTAGAGGCCTTCTTGTTGGAGGTGGAAAAGGCCTTGACCCAGCCTGAGAAGGTGTCTACCAACACCAGGAGATATTTTATATGTTTGACTTTGAGCATATTGGTGAAATCAAGCTGCCAGTCTGCAGCAGGGGAGTCAGCTGGGGCAGTAGAAATGGGGAGAAATGAAGCAGGGTTTAAGGGGGGGCAGGACCTAAATGATATTGTAGAGTTTTGAAGGAAGGAAACGAGTAAAGAGTATTCTGGAAGAGGGGAGGGATTGTAGTCCCTTGTAGTTTAAAAAGTCCTTTAGGTGGTGTGGTGAGAGGATAGTGAGGTGGGACCCAAAGGTGAGTTTGTGGGCCTCCTTTTGAAGATCATGTCCTGCCGCCAGGGCGTGTAAACATGGGGCCCATCCCCTAACAGTGGGATCTAGCTGTTTGGAGAGATATGCCACTGGGGCAAAAGTGGGTCCATAGTATTGTCCAAGAACGCCAAGCTCTGACCACCTTTTTCATGCACATGAAGGAGGAAGGGCTGCATTAGGTCAGGCAGACATAAAACTGGAGCTCGCAGGAGGGCCCTCTTTAGTATTTGAAAAGGCTGCCCCACAGAAAAGGGTAATGGCTTGTGTAAGGGGCCCTTTGCCATATCATATAGGGGTCTGGCTAGGAGGGAATAATTGGGGATGAAGGCCCTGAAATAGCCCGCCAGGCCCAGAAAAGATAAGATTTCTGACTTTGTTTTTGGTGTAGGAAGGGAGTTGATAAGATGTTTTCTGTCTGAGGTGATAGCCTTTTTCCCTTGGAGATGGAGAAGCCGAGGTAAGTAACTGTGGGAGAGGATATTTGGGTCTTCTGTGGGGAAGCACAGTAGCTCTTGCAGGCCAGAAAGTTCAGTAGCTTAATGGTGTCTTCCCTAGAGGTTTCTGCAGAGGGGCTACACAGGAGGAGATCATCTACATATTGAAGAAGGGTGGAATCAGAGCAGGTTGGATGAAAGTCTCTCAGATCAGTCGCTAGGATTTGCCCAAAGAGGTGAGGGCTGTCCTGAAATCCCTGGAGAAGCACAGTCCATGTGAGTTGTTGGGAATGTCTGGTTTTAGGGTCATTCCAGGTAAAGGCAAAACTGTTCTGGGATTCAGGTGCGAGGGGAATGGAGAAGAAAGCATCCTTCAGATCTATCACAGAGAAGTGAGTGGAGGTCACGGGAATTTGAGAGAGAAGGATGTATGGATTGGGAACCAGTGGATGGATGGACTTAACAGAGGAATTTATGAGGCAGAGATCCTGTACCAATCTATAAGAGCCGTTTGGTTTGTTACCGCCAATATGGGGGTGTTAAAGGGAGAGTGGGTGGATCAGATGTATCCCTTTTTTTGAAGGTCTTGTGTGATGGGTTGTAAGCCAATTAAAGTGGCTGTGGATAGAGGGTATTGGGGTTAATTAGGGAAATGGGTGGGGTCCCTAAGCAGTATTATGACAGGAGAACAGTTAACCGTAGAAGGGCTCTGGATATCCCATATGATGGGATCCACAAAGTGAGATGGAAGGGGGAAGTGACTGTGGAGAGGGGGTTGTTAGGTCCTCTGTCAGAAGGGCCATCAAGAAGCGTGGAGTGGGGGAGGATGGAGGTTGTATACAGATAGTGGCTTTGAAAAGGGAAAGGATGTCCCTGCCGAGAAGTGTTACTGGACATTGGGGCATTACCAAGAAGGAGTGAGAAAAAGGGACTCCGTCAATGGAGCAGGTGAGAAGGGGGGGTTTTGTGTGGGTGTATAGTTTGTCCTCCTACTCCGACAATAGGAGAGGATGAAGGTAATGTGGGTCCCCAGAACTCCCTCAAGACCGAAAAGGTGGCCCTGGTGTCTATAAGGAAATTATTGAGGCGCCCATCCACCTGCAATTGTACCCTGGGTTCCTGCCTGCTGATGGTAATGGTGGGGGGGGGGTTTGACCCAAGGCCTCGTCAATTGTCGAGTGCCAAGCCCAAGAGGTCTGTGTTGAGGTTGTTGGCCACAGCTCCCCATCGGGAAGTGGGACAATCTGAACCCCAGTGACCCATTTTTTGGCATTTAGGGCAGGGCGTTGTAGCAACCTTAGGAGTAGGGCATGCCTTAGCCCAATGGCCCTCTTTACTGCACTTGAAGCAGGCACCCAGAGGGTCTCTATTGCATAGGGGCTGCTGGCACCACGCTTGGGAGGTCCTCTGAAGGGCCTGAGCAAGCATTTGGAATTTACTGTGTTCCACCTTTTCATACCTGTGGTATTTACGGCATTCAGCTTCCTCATCCCGATTGTTAAAGACTTTAAAAGCTGTGGCCAGAATTTCGGTCTAAGGTATTGCGGGTCCCTGCTCTAGTTTCTTTAATTTGGTTTTAATGTTGGGGTAGCTCTGAGACAGGAAATAGGTCATAAGGACGTGCCTGCCGTCAGGAGTTTCAGGATCTAGGTTGGTATATTGTTGGAGAGCTTTGGTAAGCCAGTCGAGAAATTCAGAAGGGGATTCATCCTTTTTTTGTATAATTTACTGAATTTTTTGGAAATTTACGGCCTTTCATGCAGCCTTTTTAAGGCCCGCGACAATACAGGCAGAGAATTGGTCTCTCAACCAGAGACCTTCTGGGGTATTGTAGTCCCATATGGGGTCCTGGTCGGGAACCGTGAGGAGGCCAGTAGGGTGGAGGGGTGTGGTGCAGTGGACCTCATCAGCGTGAGCTCTAGCCAAATCCCAGACCCTCCTGTGTTCCTCTGGGAGGAGGGTGTTAGCCAAAAGCATGTAGATATCATGGTAGGTAAGGCTATAGGCCTGGAGGACCCATTGGAATTCTCGGAGGTAAAAGGTAGGGTCAGTAGCATAGGAGCCCAGTCGTTTTTCTAGCTGGGAAAGGTCGCCCAAGGAGAAAGGAACATGGACACAAACAATGCCTTCTGGGCCCGTGACTTCCCGTAAGGGTGCCATGGTGTGGGTGTGGGGTTGGACCAGGTGTGTGCAGGAGCGAGTAGCCAGCAGACTGAAGGCGATGGGGGAAGGAGAAGGAGAAGGCAGAGAAGATGAGTTGGGAGAGGAAATAGAAGGAGACATGGGGGTGAAAGGTGAGGGGTGGCGGTAAGGAGGAGGTTCCTCAGCTGGGTCGAAAGAGGAGGGGTCGATCGGTGTGTGGGGGTTACGGCATTCCTGGAGGGAGGGGTGGATTTGGGTTTGCAGGCAAGGAGAACCTGATGAGGGCTGCAAGAGGAACACAGTCTGGGATGAGAGCGGAGGAGGGAAAAAGCCTCGACATAGGGGATCTCCTTCCACTTTCTGGAATGCTCACAGTAATTGAATAAATCTTGGAGAATTTGTGGGTCTAAAGACTCCTCGGCCGGCCACTGACTCCAATTATCTAGTGGGTAATTGGGCCAATCTTGGGTACAGAACTTAATGAGAGTTTTAGGTCTTATGTCTGGTGTAAGGGACAGGGTAGTTAAATTAGAGAGGAGACATTTCAGGGGGGAATCATTAGGGGGAGAAGAGGCCCCCATAGTTGAGGAGAGGGGAAAGGGAAGAAAGAGAGAGAGAAGGGAGAAGAGAGAGAGAGAGAGTGTCTCCGGACTGGAGAGGAACAAGCGGAAGACC
>PVKS010002187.1:0-122959 GCA_004027875.1 Aplodontia rufa
CTTTGTAAGGTTAATGCCCAAGTATTTCATTTTCTTCTTCTGCGGATTTGTTGCTGGATTAAAGAAAGGCTAGTGATTTGCTGGAGTTGATCTTATAGCCAGCTACTTTGCTGAAATGACCTATAAACTCTAGGAGTTTGCTGGCCGATGTTAGTGGGTCTTCTAGGTATAGAATCATGTCATCAGCGAATAGAGATAAGTTAACTTCCTCTTTTCCTATACGAATACCTTTGATTTCCTTGTCTTACCTGCTCTGGCAAGGGTTTCAAGGACTATATTGAATAAGAGGGGAGAGCGGACAGCCTTGTCTCGTACCTGAATTCAGTGGAAATGCTTTCAGTTTTTCTGCATTGAGGATAATGTTGGCTATGGGTCTGTTGTAAATGGATCTGACATAGTTAAAGTATCTTCCCTTGATCCCTATCTTTTCCAAAGTTTTGAGCATAAAATGGTGTTGAATTTTATCAAATGCCTTATCTGCATCTATTGAGATGATTATATGATTTTTGTTTTTAATTCTGTTTATGTGGTGAATTACATTTATTGATTTGCATTTGTTAAACCAGCATTGTTTTCCTGGAATGAAGCCCACTTGATCATAATGTATTATCTTTTTAATGTGTTTTTGCATCATAGTAGTTAAAATTTTATTAAGGATTTTTGCATCAATGTTCATCAGGGAAATTGGTCTGTAGTTTTCTTTCCTTGATTTGTCTTTGGAATCAGTGTAAGGTTTGCTTCATAAAAAGTGTTTGGGAGTGATCCCTCTCTATCAATTTCCTTTAAGAGCTTATAGAGGATCGGTGTTAGTTTTTCTGTGAAGGCTTGGTAGAATTCTGCTGTATATCCATCTGGACCTGGGCTTTTCTTTCTTGGGAGAGTTTTGATTGTTGTTTCAATTTCACTTTCTGTGATAGGTTGGTTGAGGTTTTCAACGTCCTCCTGTGTTAAAGAGGGGATGTCGTGTGTGTCCAAGAACCTGTCCATGTCTTCCAGGTTATTGAATTTGGCAGAGTAAAAGTTTTCGAAATATGTTCCGATAATCTTCTGTATCTTGGATGAGTCTGTGATGATATCCCCATTTTCATCTCTGATTTTGTTGATTTTCTTCATTTTGTTCTTCCTTTTGGTGAGGTTGACAAGGGGTGTGTTGATTTTGTTGACTCTTTCAAAGAGCCAACTCTTAGATTTGATAGTTTGTACAGTTTTTTTGTTCTCAATTTCATTGATTTCAGCTCTGATTTTGGTAATTTCCTGTTTTCTGTTAGATTTAGGGTTGGACTGTTCCTCCTTTTGTAGCCGTTTGAGTTGAAGCATAAGGCTATTAATCTGGTCTCTTTCTAGATTTTTGATGTATGCACACAGAGCTATAAGTTTACCTCTTAAGAAAGCCTTCATACTGTCCCAGAGGTTTCGGTAGGTTGTTTCCTCATTCTAGTTCAATTCCAAAAACTTCTTAATCTCTGTTCTCATTTCCTCTTTTACCCATCCTTTGTTTAAGAGGTAATTATTCACTTTTCAAGTATTTGAATAGTTTCTGTTGTTTCTCTTGTTGTTGATTGCTAAGATCATAGCATTATGATCTGAGAGAATACATGGAATTATATCCTCTTTTTTGTATTTGCTGAGATTATCCTGGTGAACTTGGATGTGGTCTATTTTAGAGATGGATCCATGCGCTGCTGAGAAGAAGGTAAATACAGCTGTCTTAGGATGGAATATTCAGGAAATGTCTGTTAAGCCTGATTGATTAATAGAGTAGTTCAGATTGGAGATGTCTTTATTGATTTTTTTGTTTTGATGAACTGTCTAGAGTTGATGATTGTGTGTTGAAGTCCCCCAGGATTATTGTGTTGAGATCGATGAGGGGATTAATGTCCTTAAGTCTTTTTTCCATATATTTGGGGGGTTTGTAATTGGGGACATAAATGTTGATTATCGTTATATCTTCTTGAACTGTCCCTTTTAGTATGATAAAGTGACCCTGTTTGTCCATTCTGACTAGTTTTAGTTGGAAATTAGTTTTGTCAGAAATTAGAATCGCTACACCAGCTTGCTTTTCTGGGCCACAGGCCTGGTAAACATTTTACCATCCTTTCACTTTCAGCCTGTGTCTATTTTTGAGTGTCAAATGTGTTCCTTGTAAATTCTGGATATTAGCCCTCTGTCTGAGGTGTAACAGGCAAAGGTTTTCTCCCATTCTGTTGGTTCTCTGAAAAAGTACCTTTTCAAACCAGTCGCTTTAGGGATGGAGCAGTGGCTCAACGGTTTCGGTGCTTGCCTGGCATGCACGAGACCCCGGGTTCAAACCCCAGCACCATGTACACAACTAAGTGTTGGAGCAACTAAGGCCACGAGAAAAACTAAATAAAGTTGTTTCTCTCTTTCTCTGTCTCTCTCACTGTCCCTCTTTTTAAAACAAAACAAAACAAAAAAATCCAGTCACTTTATAGAACTTGTCAACTTTCTAAGAATACTATGTTGACCAACCCTAACTTTTTCCATGAGACATAGAACTGTATCATGAGCTCAGTAGTTTATTGATGATGTTGTGGAAGGATAATTATGTGCTATATATCTTTCTGTCATGAAAATAAATAATTTATCATTTATCATTATAGCATAGAGCCTCAAATACATCAGAAATTAAAGCAAAATTTCAACATTAAGAATATAAGTTTTTGATGGAGTTGAATCCAGCTATACCATCAAGTTATAATAGATTTATAAATTTACACAATATATGAAATCTATAAGAGCTTTAGTTTTTTTATCTGTAAAATGGGAAAATATTAGTGTCTATCTTTCAAGGTTGTGGTAAGGAAATACAAGAAAATTCTTGTAGCTGAGCTCATCAAAATCAATCTATAATTTGAATTATGGTGATCAAGTATTTTATGATGAAGTGTAGATTCATTGATGACTTTAGCACTGTTTTTAAAATTGTATAAACAGACCACTTATTTGCACTCAGATTAGGCAAGACAAGATCATTTTCCCCTTTTCTTTAGTTATTTTTTTAAAGAGAGAAGGACACAGAGAGAGAATGTCAGTTTATTTAGTTTTTCACATGGCTTTCATTGCTCTGACAATTGGTTGTGTACGTGGGCGCCGGGATTTGAACCTGTGTACTTGTGCATGCTGGGCAAGCACCATAACCACTGAGCCACCACTCCAGCCTCTTTAATTATTGTTTTAAAGAACTTGATTATCATGAAATAACAGAGAATAGATCTATGCGAGAACAGTTTGTTTTCAAAGGATTCCCTTTCCCCAGATATGATGCCCTTCGAAGATAATGGCATTTAGCACTAAAATTCTGAAGTCAAACTGTTTCCACTATTTATTTAATAAAGGTTTTTGGATTTTCAAAAATTATAATTTCATTGTTCTTATATCAAATTCCCCTAAGAATAAATGTCATGTTCTCTTACTCTTACTGCTTTTAAAAGTCATCATTATCTTAGAATTTGAGAGAGTATTTATTAATTACACTGAGAGGAAGTGGTAGTTTTAGTGTAGGAGGGAGGGAAACAGAAATAGAACAATGAGAAAGGAAGGAAATACCATCTGTGATGGTGTCAATGTATTTTTCTGTGAACATTTATCAAGAACATAGTTATCACTTAAAATGACTTACTATACTTATGTATTTTCTTATATATAAGAGAGACATTTGTGATAGAATGAAGCCCTGCAGAAAAGATCAAGTTAAATAATTAGTGCGATTATTTTCATTGGTGATAGCTTGTAAATAGAAGAAAAAAAAACCAATGAATTCATTTTATGTCAACAAATGATTCTGAAACAAAATATCACATCACATGATGCTTGATGGTTGTTTATTCAGACCCTCAAAAACCCTGACCTGCTCCAGATTAATACTGGAGTTCAGAAAGCATAGATTTCATGAAGCGCAATGATTGACAAAAGACATGTTAGATTCACTTCATAACAATCCACCTGCCTTTTTGTATGCTATTCAGTTCAGAAATCCAAGTGACAAGAAACAGCCAGAAACAACCTGATGTCATAGCCAAATGGTTGAGCTTAAAAGGAGAATCGACCCCAGTGGAGCTTTGAGTTGACAGCAGCCCTAGTGAACAGCTGAACCACAGAGACAAACCTGCCAAGCTGCACTCAGATCTTGACCCAAAGTAATTGAGAGGTGGGCCTCATTCCATCAGTTCAAAGACTGAGTAGAACAAAAAAGACTATTTTCTCCCATTAAGAGGCATTCTTCAGAAGATGGTGCTCAGACTTTGCCTGCTGCACCTGTTCCCCTGCCTGCACATATTGGACGCACCATCCTCCATAACCATGCCAGCCATTTCCTTAGGGGAAAGTTTATACATTTCCACGCATCCTATAAGTTCTCTTTCTCTGGAGAATCCTGACAATGTAAGAGGTACCTCAGAGTACTATTCAGTCCTTTAACAGGCCCTTTAAAGAAACTAAAGGTGTTCTGTACAAGTCCTTTCAATCTCTTCATAGGATCTCCAATCCCTGATCCTTTTCAAAAAGAGCCAAAGGTAGGGATATGCAATAGATATATCTAAGAGTGTTTTTTAAAAATGTTTCCTAATCCCTTCCCCACTACTCTTTCAGGTATTTGTAACCACCATTCTCCAAGAGATTTTTTGGTGTTAAGAGCAAAGGAGTAAATCCTAGGAAAGTATATCAAAGACCCCCCTCCCCAAATCCTTTAAACACTTAAGTATGTGGAAATACCACAAAATTGAACTGGAAAACAGGCACTTGGAAACATCAGACGTGTGCTGTTAGAAAGTTGAATGTGAAAACTGCAAATGTGCAAATACATAATCAATTTTATGAGACAGGAAAAATGTCTTTGAAAATAGAACCAAGAACTCCAAAGGCAAAGTGAGCTTGGAGGCCAATCCTTAATTTGGACGGAGGAGGTAATCATTGTCTCCAGGCAATAGACCTTTTCAGAGACTGCACAAGAGATGCCGTGCCAAGACACACTGGATTTCTGACTCAGGAAAACTGAGATAAACTGGTGTTGTTCAATGCGGTGAAATGCTGGGATGATAGGTAAATTACTGGTGGAGAGGGGGTGATAGACATTAAGCAACATATTTGTGCAGATGGGAGCTCACAGGAGAAGTAAGAGCAATAGCAGTGAGGTTGGTCTTGGTTAGGAGATGTGATATTTCTGCACTGAGATGAAAAGGTTACATACCTTATTATTAATTTTGAGGGGAGAGCTTGAAGAGATTAGTAGTTGATTATTTTCTTGTTTTCCCCCGTGTTTTCTTATGATAACTAAAATAAAATTTGAATTGAAAGTACAATATTGATTATTAGGGATGGGGGTGCTTGGGCCTGCAAGGGTGGAAGAGGAGTGGTAGGTTATTGTCAATGCATGTGTATTCATATATGGAAATAAGTTGATCATTTTCTTGATAAAAAAGGAATAAAGGTTTTCTGCTTAGAACAATAAAAAAATTATTTTGGCATGTGCTTATTTGTACCAACCTCAGCACCATCTATGCTAATTGGAATTTTAGAGTTCCAGAAATTCAGTACTGTTTATCCCAAAGTTTCTTGAAAGGCCCCACAACTTTATTAACAGTTCCCATCATTGATATGTGTCCTAAATTAAAATCTGAATAAAAATAAAAATCTCATCAAAGTGGAAGAAAAACTAATTATATATGAAATCATGGCAGTAATTACACTGATTATGAATAAATATTGTGTATATATGTTTACAACAGGGCATTTCACAGCTTTACATTTGTTCTGCAGAATTTTATTGAAAGAAATAATTAATCAACCCTTATTTAATTGTAGCATTTCATTAAGAGCAGAGAGGGTTAGTGCTGTTGTTTCATATAGACCCAGACATATCATTTGGGAAAGTCTAATTTACCTGACTTCATTGATCTTTTCCTCTCTTTTAAAAATTTCAAATGGAATTTCATGTGAATAAATTAGCAAATTTATCATTTTCTCTATAACACTGTCATAAGGACAGTTTGATAAAATAGGTCATTATAGTCAATGAAGTGAAATATGGGTTCCATCAGCATATTTTCATCAAATGCAGCTACAGAAATTAGTTTGCTATTATCAAGGACGGTAGAATGCAAAAATAAAATTAAGCAAGCTGTAATACTGGTTAAAATTTGGGATCAACTCAAGTGAATTAAAAAGAAAAACTCTTGTGACAAAATAACCCCCACCACAAATCCAAAGGAATCACCCCAAATTAATTAAGTGACAGTGGTAGGAGTCATGTAATGAATATGTTTGAAGTACATTTTCACCCTTATAGGTCTACGTTGTTTTGTAGCCATGGTCTTGAAATGTGATTTTTAAATCTTCTTTTGGTAAAGCAAACGAAAGCCTACACATAATAGGATTATTTGTTATTTACAATAGATTTTCATGTGAACTAAGAAATTTGCAGTACCTAATGTATCTAGAGTTTGAACTTACATTTTTCTTAAAATGGGTTATTTAAGAATTAATAGAGGGGCTGGAGTGGTGGCTTGGCAGTTATGGCACTTGCCTCGCATGTGCAAGTGCACGAGTTCAAACCCCAGCACCACGTACACAACGAAGTGTCCAAGGAATGAAAGTCACATGAAAAACTAAATAAAAATTGCTTCTCTCTCTCTCGCTCTCGCTCTCTTGCTCGCACGCTCTTTCTCACTCATTCACTGTCCCCTCTTTCTTTCTTTTTTTTTCCCACAGGGCTGAGGACCTAACTCAGAGCCTTGTGCATGCTAGGCATGCACTCTGCCACTGAGCTAAATCTCCAACTCCACTGTCCCCTGTTTCTTAAAAAAAAAAAAAAAAATAGAGAAGTCATTTTGATTTTGATTGGTATGTAATTGGTATATGGCGAACATGCATTTATCTAATATGACTGATGTTAATTAATATTAGCACATTTCATGTCTAACAATTGATATTAGTCAGCTGTTACAAACGTAGGTGGCCAGTGACCACACAACTTTGTGACATGACGGTAACCATTTCCTTAGCTCACACAACTGTGGTTAGCTAATTGGAGCTGGGTGTTCTTGGTGGGCCTAGCTGGCTGCGCTAGTCAGTTTTATGAAATTCTCATCCTCCTCTGGTGTCATCGGGGTTTTCTAGGGATGTTTTTCTTACTGCAATGGTAGAGAGGAGAGTAAGTGATAATACACGAGGCTTCTCAAGGTCTAAGTTCAGGAATGGTGCAATACGTTTCTCAAATCCGTGGTCAACACAATCATGTGGTCAAATTCAAAGTCAAGAAGTGGGGAAATATATTCTAGTCTTTGAACAGTGCAAACTGCAGAGCTGCATGGCAAGGAGCTTGGATGGAGGGAGGGGTGAAGAACCTGATGATTTGATTTGTAATAACATCAATTCCTTTCATGGTAGTTAATCTTTTAAAAAAACCACTTTATTGAGATATATCTAGAAAAGTCCGTATTTAATAAATACACATGATGAGTTTGGAGATAAGTATACACCTGTGAAACCATGGCCACAATCTATATACCTATTTATTACCTCCTATGATAATGATTATTGTTGTTGGAAAAACAGTTAACATAGATCTACCCTTTTAACAACAATTTAAGCACACAGTACAGTATTGTTAACTCTAGGAACTATGTTGTATAGTAGATTTCTCCTATTTACTCATTTTGTATTACTGAAACTTTCTACTCCTTGACTCTGACCTTGCCATTTATCCCTTCTTCCAGCCCCTAGCAAACACCATTCCACTGTTCTTTTATGAGTTTAATTATTTATATTCCTCCTGTAATGTGTATCATGTAGATTTTGTCTTTCTGTGCTTGGCTCATTTCACTTAGCATAGTGTTTTTGCCTTCTGATCTATAATTGTCACAAATGGTAGAATTTCCTTCTTTATCAAGGCTTAATAATATTCCATCATCACCTGTACATAACATATTTTCTTTATCCACTTGTCTGTTGATGAACGTTTAGGTTGTTTACATGTCTTAATCATTGTAATGAATGCTGAAGTGCACATGGGAATGCAGATATCTCCTTGGCATTGTAATTTCAGTTTCTTTGAATATATGTCCAGTAGCAGATTTGCTGGATCATATGGTAATTTTATTTAGACTCTTTAAAAATGTTTTGTTAAGGAGTTGAGTTGTGGGAGTGGAGCAGTGGGTCAGCAGTTCCGGTGCTTGCCGGCATGCACAAGGATACAGTTTTGTTCGAACTCCAGCATCATGTACACAGCAATTACGGCCACATGAAAAACATTCTCTCTCTCTCTCTCTTTCTCTCTCTCTCTCTCTCTCTCTCTCTGTCTCTCTCTCTCACACACACACACACACACACACACTGTCCCTTTCTCTCTCGGAAAAAAAAAAAGTCGAGTTTAAAGTAACAATATGATATGCATTGATCCTAAACCATAATTATCCCCACATTGCCCACAACCCAGTCTCTTGATTCTTCTATATTATGCCCATATAAGAGATATAAATGCCCATGTATAAATGTATTATTGTAAACTTTCCAGAATTAAATGATTGCATAAGTATTATTTGACTTCTCGGGGTTGGGGGGTAAAGCATATTTTGAGTTTTCTTGAGGAACCTCTATACTGTTTTCTATAGTAGCTGCAGCAGTTTACATTTGCAACAGTATATATTGTTCCTTTTCTTTCCACTTCCTTGACAACATATGTTATATCTTTTTTGTTTAATAACAGCTGTTGTAACCAGTGTGAAGTGATATCTCATGGTGGTTTTAATTTGCATCTCCCTGATGATTAGTGGTGTTGAACACCTTTTCATACACTCATTGGTCATTTGTATGTCTTCTTTGGAGAAATTCCAGTCAGTTCTTTTGCTTGTTTTATAATTGGGTTATTTGTTTTTTGGTCTTGAAATGTAAGATGTACTCACCCATCTGAATATGTGGGTTTCACAGCTGTGTATTCAACAAACCACAGATAGAAAAAAATATATATGAAATATATTTGTACTGAGTATGTATGGCTTTTTTCCTTATCATTGTTCTCTAAATAATATGGTATAACTACAATTTACATAGCATTTATTTTGCATTTGATATTACAAGTAATCTAGGGATAATTCAAAGAATATGGGAAAATGTACAGGTTTCATTGAAATACCATACCTTGTATCAAAGAGTGTTCATGGATTTTGGTATCTGCAGGTGGTCCTTGAACCAATCCTCCACCAATTCCTAGAGACAGCTGTACTAGTTAATCTCAAAACACATTGACTCAAGTTACGATGAAGATAAAAGGTAAAATATTGGTATGGCTTTCCAGTTTATCTCACATACTAGTGAAGGTTAAGACTAACTCAGTGTGTTAGTCAGCTTTTCATTGCTGTGACCAAAATACCTGACAAGAACAACTTAGAGGAGAAGTTTGAGCTCACAGGTTCAGGGGTCTGAGTCCATGGTCAGCTGACTCCATCACTTTGGGCCTGAGGTGAGGCAGAACATCATGGGAGAAGGGAATGGTGGAGGAAAGCAGCTTAGCTCATGGAAGCCAGGAAGCAGAGACAGCAAGAGAAAGGCCATGGACGGATATAGTCCGGTCCAAGCCCCTAGTGACATACTTCTAGCCATGCCCCATCTGCCTACAGTTACCACCCAATAGTTAATTCAGAGTGTTAATCCATCCAATGGATTAGTCTACCGATGAGCCACAGCTCATATAATCTAATCATTTCACCTGGAACATTCCTGCATTGCCTAACACCTGAGCTCTTTGGGGGACATTAAAAACCCAAACCATAACAGTCCACATAATTTGAATTCCTAGTGTAAATGTGTCAGTGGTAGAAATTAGAAAATAGAATGCTTTCTATAACATTTTGTGGAAAGATAGACTAGATAGGCTCACAAATAGAAATAATAATGTTCTTTTGATTATAACAGAAGGAAACTCACATGCTGTTACTTGATTTAATTTTCCAACTTAAAGATTTCAACAGAATGTGTTTTATTTCCTTTCACCTTATCTTTTTTCCCTTGACTTTGTAACTAAGCCATAAAATTTAAAATAGCATGAAATGTCATAGTCCCTCTATCCCAGTGTAAATGTACAGATGCACTAGGGCAAATTCTATTTGAAAGTATTGTAGAGAATAAATAAAAAATAAAAGTGAAAATGAAAACTGTGTTACAGAGATACCTGTTTCTTTAATGAACAGAAAGCTGAAAGAAAAAAGATTGCTCTTTTTATGTAAAATCTAATGTGCTAGTGAACAGAGAACAAGCAAATGAGTCAAAAGAAGGAAAAATAGTAGATGAAGCAAGAAAACAAGGGACATAGTATGGCAAATACAGAGTAAATATCAGAGGAGTCCTGAGAATTACAGAGATTTGGGGATTTATGTGCTGATATTTTCTGATGCCTGAGAAAGAAAAGTTAGTGTTAAAAAGTCAGAAAACAGTTGGGTGCGGTGGTGCACCACACTAAACCCATCTACTCAGGTGGCTGAAGAAGGACCTCAAGTTCAAGGAAAGGCTAGGACAATTCAGTGAACTCTTTCAGAAAACAAACAAACATGCTGATGCCGTAGCTCAGTGGTAGAGTGCCCCTGGATTCAACCCTCATTACAAAAAAAAAAAAAAAAAGTTGGGAAAACCAACTTTTTTTTATTTTTTACTATTTGGTAATGGCAACATTAATGGCAATATTATGTCATCATAACGTTTTAGTTGAAGGGACTAGGAGTATCTGAAGAAAACAAAAGCTAAGTATTACTGGATGCTCTTGTTTTTAGGTGGGATTTTTCTGATGATGTAATTTTGCACAGTTGAACTGAGGAACTGCTTTTTGTTTGAAGTGAAGTAACAAAATGAGTCACAACAAAAGAGCAGAATGTAGCATACATACAAGTCTGAAGTCCAATGTATACAAGCAACAGGGTGACTGTAGTATTTTAGTTTATAACACCGGATATTACCTATCTTCCTGGAAAGACAAAAGGCAGAGGTGTAAAACTGTTGTGCTAACTTTAGCAGAGAAAATGTAGATAAAGTGGAAACAAAGGGAAGCCCTGGCAGATCTGTAGAAAAATGAACTGACCTGTATTATATGATTAAAAAGCAAACACAAAAGGAGCAGGCAAGGCTACTAAAGTACTATAGCGTAATGCACAAGTTTGAACTCAAATAGAACTGAATTTGAATTCTGAATTGGTCTGGTTATGGTTTGGATGACAGGTGTTCCCCCACCCTGCCAATAGCTCATGTGAGACAATGCGGGAGGGCTGAGGTGAGGTGAAATGATTGAGTTGTTAGAACCTTAACTTGTCATGTGGCTGGAGGAGGTGGGTCATTAGGACCATGCCTTTGGGTATATATTTTGTATCTGGTTTGGAGTTTCTCTCTCTCTCTGTTCCCTGAAGCCGTGCCATCCACCATGATGGTAGGCTTCACCTCTAGCCCTGAGGAATGGAGCCAGCCTTCTATGGACTAAGATCTCCGAAACTCTGAGCCCCTAAATAAACTTTCCTTGTAAAATTGTTCTTGTCAGGGCCTTGGTTCATGGCAATGAAATAACTGACTGAAATAGTTGGCTATTTCTTAACCCAGTACAGGTGACACTGGACCAGGCATTCAAATACTTTTATTTCAGTTCCCTCATCTTTAAAGTAGGGATTATAATATCTGTTCGCTATGACTTGGGTGTGCACTCCAGCATTCGTGTGTTGGAAATTTAATCCCTAGAGCCATATGTTAATATATTTAAAGGTTTTTACTTTGGAAAGTTATTAGGATTAGGTGAGATCATGAGAGTCCGACCCCAGTATCATATTAGTGGCTTTTCAGGAAGAGGAGGAGAGACCATGTGTTGTTCTGTGGGACTCTGTAGAGTCTACCTGCAAGAACACCCTCGCCACATGTGGTCCCTTGATCTTAGACTTTCCAGTCTTCTGAACTGTAAAACAAATTTTATTTTCTTTTTACAAATTTCCAAGTCTGTGGTATTCAGTATGAACAACAGAAAATGGACTAAGATACTACTTCATAATATTGTTGAGAAAAATTAAATAAATATATAATCAAAATAGACAACTCAGTGCCTGATTATGGAATAAATCTCAACAAATATTAGCTATTATTTTTATACCAAACTTTCAGCTATGGCAGAAAACTAGGTTTAAAAATGTACATTTTTCATTCTAAGAGAAAAGGTCAAAGTGAAAAGACTCCTGCATTGGTCTTATTGCTCATTAAAAAAGTAAAAAGTTTTTTTTTTTTTAAAGAAACATATGCTCATTCATCTATTATGTACATTTTCAAAAGACTAGCTTTGGATTCCAAAGTCAAATGTCATTTGAGAACACTAAACACAATTATTAATATGTAAGAAAACCATGAAATGAATCTAGGACATTTTGTGTTGCCATTCCTGAGAACAACCTAGGTTTTGCATGATAGAACCTCATCTCTCTATATATGGTAAACCCTTTTGGAGACTGAAAAATTTAGTTCACGCAGAGCATTTGTAGTCAGGATATATTTAACTGCTTATTATTCAAAAGCTAATGCCTGGAGGGAATACTTCATTTTTGAAAAGATGCTATTGTTTCTATCACTGGCTAGAAAGGTTTTGTTTTTATTGGTACATGTTATAGTTTAACTTGAGGAGGCATCTAAGGAACCAGTGATATTTTGAATGTTGTCTCAATTGCTGTTCTTTGTTTTAATCTATTGGGTGATACTATTGTTTTTCCAGGATGATAAATAACTAAAAATAGACAACATGAGAAATTTGATCTCTTTCCTAAGCTCTATAGACTCTTATATACATAGACTATTTAGACTCCCCATAGCACTATATAAGCAAATTTAAATGTTGCTTGTGCCTAGAATCTCTTAGAAAGTAAATGCTCATTGACAGTTCTAACTTGATGTAGAAGTTGCCATTGAAAACATGACAATTTTTGCACCTTGAAGTAATGTGTTATCAGAATCTCTAAGTCAAATCTTTTGACAGAAGGACATATTCTCTACCTTGAACCCAGTCAGTACAATTCCAGAGAGAGCACAGAGATAAGGAGTGAGATACTCTATTGAATGCATATCCTCTTGGCCCTACATTTTGCTCCAGCCATTGTTGTAATGATCAATTCCCAGGAAATTTTGGTGCACTTCAGGCAAAAGTGAGCAGATGCATCTCATCCCATGCCAAAGCCCCCGATGCTTGTCACTTCTGGTCCCAGGACAGCGTAGGAACCTGTGAGAATCATCTTAACTTCTTATATATAGTGGGCTTAGTTAATGTCCATGGAGCCATCTTTAACCAGAGGGGGAAGGGATTTTGATGAGTTGGTACTCCCCATGGATCTCCCAGGTAGACGGCTCTGAGACACATTTTATAAAGGTCCCAGCAAGAACAAGCACTACTCACCCAAAGCCGAGGTTAACTAAAAACACATCTCTGTGTTGGCCTTTCCTCCTTTCTTGTTCCATTTCTCTCTTCTCTCACTCTTGATACAAGGGATTAATTCCCAAATAAATCAACTACAGAAAAATATTCATCTTATGATCTGCCTTTGCAGGACACAGGATGAGGAAACTACCAACACTTATGTTTAGAATGTATAAGGGCTGAGATGTATTTTTGTCAGGGGTGCAGTTGTCCATAATAGAACCTATCTTGTAAGATTTTTGTGAGTTTTGAACAAATTTATACATGCAAAACACCTGGAAGAGTTATAGCACAATGTAAACACCTACTAAGTGTTAGTTGTCATGGTTGTTCTGTTAAGTGTCAGGATTTTCACTTCATATATTCTGTGGGTCCACAATGATGGGGTACTTCTTAAGGAGCCTGTCAGAAACTGCTTGACTTAAAACATCTTTGAACCCAGTACATGGTTGACATTTGGGAGGAACTATTTTGCAATGTTCCAGAGCTAATAAGCAAACATATGTCAGTAGGAATTGATGAAAAGATAAGTCTGTATCTTCACCGGTGTTTGTCAGTATCCCACCCCAGTCTGTTTCTAGATCATTTTGTTTTTCTGTGTCATCCAGGTGTCGGCTTCCTTGCATTAGTTGATTTGCAATGGCTTATGTTGGGGTAGTCAGAGGTAATAAGACCCTCACTTGCTGTGCACATCGTCCCAGTCCAGTTATTAAAGGACCTATGTCCTGTATC
Organism: Aplodontia rufa; assembly: GCA_004027875.1. Taxonomy (NCBI): domain Eukaryota; kingdom Metazoa; phylum Chordata; class Mammalia; order Rodentia; family Aplodontiidae; genus Aplodontia; species Aplodontia rufa. The sequence goes on from PVKS010002187.1 coordinate 14,168, forward strand.
TGTGCTTATTTGGCACTACCATATGCCATGTTGTATACAGAAGTTTCATATAGATTAACTCATTTAATTTTCATATTAAGCTTATAAACTATGTGTTATTATTCCCATTTTATGGATGAAGAAACTGAGGAACAAAATAGTGCTTTAAGGTCACAGCTAGTAAATGACAATGCAGTGTGACTGCCGTAACTGCCCTGCTCCCTCTTGGCCTTGAGCAGAGCTATGATTGACCTTATTATTTCACAAAGTGATGAAATGTGAGAATTTTAGGAGGTATTCTCTTTGCCTTGTGAATTCTTTCTGCAAATGCCTGAAGAAAAAAACTGCTCTCTTGAGCCTCGGTTTCCAGAATTTCTTTCTCAGAGACCACACCTGAAGAACAGAACAAATTAGATTTAGGACAAAGGCTGCCCAGAAGTTTTTACATTATTAAAAATTCTCTTCACTTAGGGATCGTTTCTTATATTTCCCTTCACTATACCTTCCAAAACACAAGTGTGTGCATTCTTGTGGGTAAACACGCAGTCATACACACACAAACACAATACAAACCCATTCATCCTCATATGAATCCACTGTCTGTAAAGTTATGAGGTGTAAGGATGTCTTCAGTCAGCTCATTTCTCTTTGCAGGAAAGTTCCAACTACAAAGAAGTTTGAAGAATTCTTTTTCAAATTGGAAATGTAATAACTTCAGCAGGATGTATCTTCAAGTTTTTCAGTCTTTGGTAACTTTTTTTTCTGGAACATTTTGAGTCATTTCTAGAAATATATTTGTGACCTACATTTTAGGAAAGTATTCTCATATATATAATTTTTTTCTGTACTTTAGGCATAATACTGATGAATATATCGGATCTCCAATATCTCTTATCTCTTCCCTGTGTTCATCAGTCTAGTTGCTGTTGTATGTTTCTTTGTGTTTTTTCTGTTTCTTTAAAGTGTATCCTTCTTGCTGTTGACTAAGCATTCTGGAGTACAAATTCTACTCTTTCCTACTTGTAGTTTATTTTAACATTTGGTAACAGCATTATTTTATTTTCTCCTTAATTTCTTTTCTAAGCATTGCCAGATGTTTTATTGAATTCTGTTGTGCTTTAAAAAATTCCCTATTTCAAAAAATTTTTCCTATGTCATGAATTCCATGTTCACTTTATGTGAATGTGTATAATAATTTTACTTTAAAAATTCCTTTTGTGTCTTGAAATGAGTCTTCCCAGGTGCTATCTTCACCCATTTTTAATGTTCTATATTTTTTTCTTCCCAGATATTTTGTAGCAGTCCAAGGCTTTTATTGTTGCTTCAGGTTTGAATGTAGCTCTAATTTATCCTGGTTTTGGTTTTTGGATCTTACACTAAAAAACTGAGGGGCTGGAGCAGTGGCTTGTCGTTTGGAGTACTTGCCTAGCACATGCAAGTACCCAGGTTCAAGCTCCAGCATCACATACACAACTAAGAGGAAGAAAAACCAGATTAAAAAATAAAATTTATTCTCTCTTCCTCTTCTCTCTCACTCTCTCCCTTTCAAAAAAAATTGAGCTGAATTTCTAGGAGATGGTGACATAGTGATGGTTGGTGTGAAAAGCCACAGACTGAAGATTTTGTTTCTCCATGATTTTTCTCTGTAACTTGCAATGAACTGAATGTTTAGGTCCACCCCCCCACCCCCCCACAACCTCCCAGATTCATATGTTGAAATTCTAAGATCAAAGGAGGTGGTAATAGGAGGTGGGGCCTTTGGGAGGTGACCAGTGCCCTTTTTAAAGAAACACAAGGGGGCTCATTTTGCCCCTTCCACCACGTAAAACACAGGAACAAGGCATAGCCTGTGAGCAAGTGGGCCCTTAGCAGACACTGAATCTGCTGGTGCCTTAATCTTAGACTTCCCAGTCTCTCTAACTAGTACTTTTGTTATAGCAGCTCTGATGGACTTGGGCATAACTCTTGCTCATTGGGTGCACACTGTAATTTTGGTGTGTACTATTGTGATGATATCTTCAGAGGATTGTTGCTTCAAATATAGATGATCTCCCTGCTCTTAATAAGACATTCTTTGGTGAAAACGTGGATTAAAATGGTCCCTGGCAGAGGATTATCTTTTTCTTTTCTCGGTGGGAATGTTTTCTTCTTAACACAGAATTTTATTCCCAGTTGAAAGCTGGGTTATCCTCCGGGCCCTATTTTTGTGTAGGAACACAGATTTGAAGACTGTATATTTATATAAGAATCTCCTCTTACTTTCTCTCCACTGCTGATCTGTGGAAGGAAAACTCACCAAAGAGGAGGCCTGTTTGACCACTGGTTGGTATCAGTGAGAACCTTGAACTCCTCCACCCTTTTCCTTCCTGCAATGCTGCCTGATGCTCTCATTCTGGGAGAGGGTACTTGGGTTCTACCATCCATACTCAACTTAGCCTAAATGATAAGTAACTGCTAAATACTGCTTATGGTTTGTGTGTAAGGTTAAATTTTTCTGGTATTGGTAGAGATAATTTTATTTAACATTTTGTTACTTTTGTTCTTTTATTGAGCATTACTGAATGTTTCAAATGTGTTTATTTCAACATCCTTCTTGTGAAGCATCTATGATATATTTAAAGAATTTCAAATAATATTTGCTAAAATAAAAGGTTAAATCAAGCTTTTGTTATCAGGGAAAAAATTGTTAGTATACTTTGCCCAAAAAATAATTCCCTTGTTAACTGAGGCATTGCTATTTTGCAGTCTCATTCTAACAAATATCATTTTGTAATCCCTATTACATTCAAAGGTTTTACAAATTCTTAAAATTACTATAATTAATTTTCTTCTGGTATAAACCCAATGATGAGTTCAAATAGGGTAAACATTTATCCTTATTTTTCGTATTTTTGTCTGAAATTACATTTCCTCCAACTTACTATTATATTTAACTAGATATAAATTATGTGAATTACTGGGATCCTAATAATCCATTTCTAACTCATCATTGTTTCATTATTTTGTTCTCATTAATTTTTTTTATTCTAGCTTTTGTGCTAATATTTTTGAAATTAAGTTTAATTTTAAACTAGCCTAATGTTGATACAAATAGATCGTACTCATCATAAATATAAACTTAAATTGATATTTTTCAAGGTCATTTTAAGGTCTGTGAATAGTTGGGAAGACATAAATTATAAATTTATAGGAATTGGAGTTAAAAATGCAGGAATGGAATCTACAGAATGGGAGAAAATCATTGCATGCTATGGCTCTGATGGGGGACTGATATCCAGAATATACAAACAACTCAAAAAACTGCACACCAAAACCACAGATAATTCAATGAGTAAATGGGCTAGGGAACTAAACAGAAACTTCTCAATAGGGGAAGTCCAGAAAGCCAATAAATATATGAGAAAATGTTCTACATCACTAGCAATCAAAGAAATGCAAATTGAAACTTCACTGCGATTCCATCTCACTCCAGTCAGAGTGGCAAAAATGAAGAATACAGGGGCTGGAGTGATGCTCAGCGGTTATGGTACTTGCCCGGCATGCACGAGTACATGAGTTCAAACCCCAACACCACGTACACAACAAAGCATCCGAGCAATGAAAGTCACATGAAAAACTAAATAAAAATTGCTTCTTTCTCTCGCACTGTCCTTTCTTTAAAAAAAAAATACAAACAATAATAGATGCTGGAGGGGTTGTGGGGGAAAAAAGAAACACTAACACACTGTTAGTGGGACTGCAAGCTTGTACAGCTACTCTGGAAAGCAGTGTGGAGACTCCTTAAAAAACTAGGGTTGATACTACCTTATGACCCAGCTATCCCACTCCTGGGTATTTTCCCCAAAGAACTAGAATTGGCACACTACAGAGACACAGCTGCATCAAGTTTATAGCAGTTCAGTTCATAATAGCAAAACTATGGCACCAACCTAGATGCCCCTCCCTGCGTGAATGGATTCATAAGTTGTGGTATATATACACAATGGAGTTCTACTCCTCTATTAGAACAATATCATGCCTTTTGCAGACAAAGGGATGGAAATGGAAAAAATTATACTGAGTGAAATATCCCAAACTCAGAGACTTAAGGGCCAAATGTTTTATATGTGGAAGCTAGTATAAAACCTATGACAGGATGGTAGTCAGCTGAGTTTAAGTAATAATCTCAACATAGGTGAATTTTCATATAAGCGGGGGAAACACACCTATGAAGGTGTGGGGAGATGGGAGGAAGGCAGGGAGGGGAGGGAGGTATAAGGGGGCTTATCATTACAATGGGAAATGCTCAACTCCCATTAGATGCATAGTGATACACAGACAGGAAGAGAACCTCAGATATGTCAGCAATTATTCATGTATAAGTTCATTTCAAACTATAGTAAGGTGGAATTACAGAGGAGTCATGAATTTGGGGAATGGATGAAGGGGGGTAGATTCTGGTCTAGGATCAACCTCAACTTACTATCTATGTAAAAATCCATGTATGCATAATTATGTAACAACAATTCCCTCCAATATATAAATCTATGTCAAACTAATAATAAAGTGCAGGAATGACTGATGTAAAATGACCTTTTAGTCTGTATGTAAACATAAACTGGTGTGGAGACTTTGTAATTATTTGGGTATTTGATTAAGGTGGTTTTATGGTTTAAATATGAGGTGTTCCCCAAAAGCTTATGTGTAGCACAATGCAGGAATGTTGAGAGGTAAAACTTTTGAGAATTTTAATCAGTGAATTGATCCACTAACCTGGATTAACTGGGCAGTGACTACAGGTGGGTAGAATGTGGCTGGAGGAGGCAGGTAATGGAGAGTGTGCTTTGGAGTGTACGTTTTGTCTCTGGTGCATGAAGCACTTTCTCTGCTTCCTTGTGGCTGCGTACTGAGCTGCTTTCCTCTACCATACCCTTTTGTCATGATGCTCTGCTTCAACTTGGGCTCAGAGTCCTGGAGTGAGTCAGTTGTCTATGATCTCATACCTCTGAAATCATGAGCTAAGTAAACTTCTCCTCTAACAGTTCTTGTCTTTTAGTCACAGCAATGAAAAAACTGACTAAAATGGGTGGAGAACTAGATTGGATAGTTCAGGTAAGGAAAAGTCCACACTAGGATGAATCATAACAGAGATGAAACATCAGTTCTGAAGGACTGGATTCATCTTGAATTTGGGGTAAGGCTGTTATTCATGTATTCCTTCTTCAGATGCTGTTTTCAGATGAAAAGACAGCATTAAATCATTTGAAAAAGGCTACATGATGCTATCATCTGAGCTGGGATAAGACCTCATCATTGTGTATTGTTTGGACTAGTTAGCTATTCTCCATTCCTCAGAGTTAACTGCCTGGATATTTCACAAGACAGTAATTTGATTTAAATGGATAATCCAACAATGGTCCAAACTATCCCACCTGGAAAATTTAGCTTTTATGTGGGTAATCAACTATATTTCAGAGCTCTCCTTGCTTGAGTAAATGAATTATCCTTTCTTTGATTTTAAAGATTATATATTCAAAGGGTGTGAAACTTAGGTCCTCAAGTCCATTTTCTCTTACCATGTTCTTAAGTGAATTGTACCACATGCTATCCTGTTATAATCTAGATGAGAAACACAATACTCCTAGACATCTGATACCTTTTCACTTCATTTATTTAATTCATCACCAGATCTTCTATATTTTCTTTTCCAAATGCATTTTATCTATTTTTATTAAGTAATTTAGTTATTGTACAATCAGAGTGCATCCAAAGTAGTATGATAAATACATATTCTTAAATCAGGTTTATCTCCTGGATCCCTCCCTAATCTCTCTTCCTTTCCCATTCCCCCACAGTCCCCTCCCCCTTCCTTCCTGATACAAATGTATGACTGCCCTCGATTATGTATTACTACACCTTTGCTGGGTTTAATACATGAGGTTGACTGCCATTCACACAGGCCTTGGTTTGACTCCAGCCTCCACAAATGAGTGAAGACATTTGACCCTTGACTGTCTGGGTTGGGATAACTTCACTCAGAATGATTTCTTCCATTGCCATATATTTACCTTCAAAGGCTGCCATATCATTTTTTCTAATTGCTGAGTAGAACTCCATGGTATATACATACCACAGTTTTGGATCCATTCATCCAGTGAAGGGCATCTGGGTTGGTTCAAAAATTTAGCTATTGTAAATTTTGCTGTGTCACTGTAATATGCTAATTCTAACTCCACTGGAAAAATAGCTAGAAGAGGGATAGCTGGGTATTATAGTGTGTTCATCCCTAATTTTTTGAGGATTCTCCACACTGCTTTCCAGAGGGGCTGTACCAGTTTGCAATTTCACCAACAGTGTGCTAGTGTTTCTATCTCCCTGCCGACTCTCCAGTATCTGTTATTGTTTATAGTCTTCATTTTTGCCAATCAGACTAGAGTGAGGTGAAACCTTAATGTAGTTTTGATTTGCATTTCTATCGTTACTAGTGATTTAGAACACTTTCTCATGTATTCATTGGCTTGCTCAGTGTCTTCTGTTGAAGTTTCTATTAGCTCTTTGGCCCATTTATTGATTGGGTTGTTTCTGTTTTTGATATTGAGATTTTTGATGACTTTGTAAATTCTGGATATTAGTCCCTTGTCAGAATAATCACAGGCCATGATTTTCTCCCATTCTGTAGGAAGACTCTTGACAATTTTGATGAATTTCTTTGCTGTGCAAAAGCTTTTTAGCTTCATGACATCCCACTTACTGATTTTTGACTTTACTTCTTTCACTTTAGGAGACATGTTGAGAAAGTCGTTGCCTACGCACAATTGCTGGAATGTTGGTCCTAACTTTTCTTCCAGCAGTTGCATCGTAGCTGGTTTAATTCCTAATTCCTTGATCCATTTTGATTGGATTTTCATGCAAGGTGAAAGATAAGGTTCTAATTTCAACTTTCTTCAAGTGGCTGTCCAGTTTGTCTGGCTCCATTTGTTGAATAGGCTGTCTCTCCTCCATGTTATATTTTTGACCCCTTTTGTCAAAGATCAAATGTTTAAAGATTTGTGGGTTTGTTTCAGGGTCTTGTAGTCCATTGGTCTTCATTCCTATTTTGATACCAATACCATGCTGTTTTTGTTACTACAGTTCTGTAGTATAGTTTTAGATCTGGTATTGCAAAACCACTTGTTTTGTTGTTCTTGCTTAGTAATATTTTGGCTATTTTGGATTTCTTGTCGTTCCACATGAATTTGAGAATTGGTTTTTCTATATCTGTAAAGAATGACATTGGTATCTTGATGGGGATTGCACTGAATCTATGTAGTGCTTTTGGCAGAATAGCCATTTTAATTATATTAATTCTGCCTAGCTAAGAGCATGGGACATCTTTCCATCTTTTCAGATCATCTTGGATTTCATTCTTCAGTGTCCAATAATTTTCATTGTAGAGGTCTTTGACTTCCCTTGTTAGATTAATTCCCAAGTATTTTATTCTTTTTGAGGATATTGTAAATGGGATTGATTTCCTGATTTCTTTTTCTGCCCTATTATTGTTAGTGTATAGGAAAGCTATTGATTTATGGGTATTGATCTTGTAGCCTGCCACTTTGTTAAATCTGTTTATAAGCTCAAGGAGTTTTCAAGTGGCGTTTTTTTTTAATCTTCCAGATAAAGGATCATATTGTTAGCAAAAAGGGAGAGTTTGACTTCCTCTCTTCCTATTCTTATCCCTTTTATTTCCTTGTCTTGCCTGAGTGCTCCAGCCAGGGTCTCAAGAACTATATTGAATAAAAGTGGTAAAAGTGGACAGCTTTGTCTTTTTCTTGAGTATAGTGGAAATATTTTTAGCTTTTCTCCACTTAGTGTTATACTAGCCGAGGGTTTGGTATATATAGCCTTTACATAGTTTAGATAAGTTCCTTTAATCCCTATTTTCTCTAGAGTTTTGAGCATAGATGGATGCTGGATTTTACCAAAGGCCTTTTCTGCATTAATTGAGATGATTGTGTAGTTTTTGTCCTTAATTTTGTTTAAGTGATGAATTACATTAATTGATTTATGTATGTTGAACCATCCCTGCATAGCTGGAATGAAGCCCACTTGATCATGATGAATTATCTTATTGATATGTTTTTGAATATGGTTTACTAGAATTTTATTAAGGATTTTTGCACCCAGGTTAATTTGGGATATTAGTCTGTAGTTTTCTTTTTCTTTTTTTTTTTGTTGTCTCCTTGTTGGGTTTTGGTATCAGAGTTAAGGTTGCTTTATAGAAAGTGTTTGGGAGAGTTCCCTCCTTTTCAGTTTCTTGGAATAGCTTAATAAGGAGAGGTGTTAGCTCTTCCTCATAAGTGTGGCAAAACTCAGTGGGGAAACTATCAGGTCCTGGGCTTTTCTTCTTTGATAGGCTTTTAATTGCTGTATGGATTTCAGTTCCTGTTATTGGGCTGTTTAGGAATTCAGTATCGACCTGTGTAATTTAGGGTTTTTGTTGTGTGTGTAGAAATTTGTCCATGTCTTCCTGATTATCTAATTTAGAAGAGTATAATTTTTCAAAATATCTTATAATTTGTTGGATTTCTATGGGGTCAGTGGTGATTGCTCCTTTTTCATTGGTGATTTTTGATTTTATTGTTTTGCTTCATTTCTCTCCTTTTAGTGAGATTGGTTAGGGGTCTATCACTTTTATTTTATGCATTTATTTAGATTGTTCTTCCTTTTGTAGGACTTTGTGGTAGAGCATAAGCTTATTTTTTTGGGATCTCTCTTCATTTTTAATATGGGCACTCAGTGCTACAAATTGTCCCCTTAGGAATGCTTTCATGCTGTCCCAGAGGTTTTGATATGTTGTGTCTTCATTGTCATTCTCTTACAAGAATTTCTTGATTTCTGTTCTCTTGTGTTCTGGGATCCATTCTTCATTTAGTAGGGTTTTAGTCAAGCTCCATGTATATGTGTGCTTTCTGTTATGATTTTTGCTGTTAATTGTTAGGGGCATGGTGTTATGGTCTGATAGGATACATGGAATAGTGTGTACTTTTTATATTTGCTGAGATTTCCTTTGTGAAACTAGAATATAGTCTATTTTGGAGAAGGATCCATGTGCTGCAAAGAAGGTGTATTCCTCTGATTTGGGGTGGAATACGCTATATATGTCTGTTAAGTACATTTGATTTATGGAATTGTTTAGGCTGATGATTTCTTTATTGATTTTTTGTTTTGATGATCTGTCTACTGGTGACAAAGGAGTGTTGAAGTCTCCCAGTATTATTGTGTTGAGGTTCACAAGTGGTTTAATGTCATGAAGTAATTTATTCACATAGTTGGGAGCATTGGTGGTTGGAGTGTATATATTTACTATGGTTATATCTTCCTGTTGTAGGGTTCCCTTTACTACTATGTAGTGGCCTTCTTTATCTCTTCTGATTGGTTTGTGTTTGAAATCTACTTTTTCAGATATAAGTATTGCAATGCCAGCTTGCTTTCTTGGTCCGTACACATGGTAGATTTTTTCCATGCGTTCACCCTTAATCTGTGGATATCATTGGCTCTTAGGTGGGTTTCTTGTAAGCACATATTGTTGGATATTGTTTTTTGATCCAGTCTGCTAATCTGTGTATTTTGAGTGGTGCATTGACACCATTTACATTCCATGTTAGAATAAAAGTGTGGTTGTGGTTCATAGATATTACATAGTATTAGTAAGTTCCGTGCTGTCTTGGTTGGGTATTGATCAGATGTACCTTTATTGAATTTCCTCTGTTTGTGGGTTTTGAGTATTGTTTGCTTGCTTTTCTATCTGGAGTATATATCTTTGAGGGTACCTTGTAAGTCTGGGCTTCTTTTCACAAATGCTACCAGTTTGATCTTGTCATGAAAAGTTATTTTCCCCATCAAGTTTGAAGCTGAGTTTTGCTGGGTATTGTATTCTTGGCTGCATATTGTGGTCATTCAGATGTTGAAAGATTTCCTCTCATGACCTTCTTGCTTCCAGAGTCTGAGCTGAAAAGTCAGAGAGATTTCTTACTGCTTTGCCTGTGAATGTGATTTAGCATTTCTCCCTTGCTGCTTTCCATATTCTTTCCTTGATATCCCTGTTGCACATTTTGAATATGATGTGTCTTGGTGAGTTTCTCATTTGATTAAGCCTATTGGTTGTCCTGAAAGCTTCCTGGGATAAGCATATCTGACTCTTAATATGGGAAAAGTTGTCTTTAACAATTTCCTCAATGATGTTCCTCATACCATTCATTTATGTTTCAATTTTTCTTGTATCTCAATTACTCTTAAATTGTTCCTTCTCATTTCATCCTAGACATTTTAAAAATTCTGATAATGTTTTCTGTTTTTCTTTTTTGTCATCCATGTGCTCAAGCTTGCTCTGCCTGTCCTCATTGTCAGAAGTTCTTTCTTCAATATCCGATGTTCTATTTTCTACAGAAGTTAGTCTATTAATAAATTCTTCCATGGTTCATCTCATGTCATTGACTGCAAATTTTAGCTCTGTTACTTCCTTTTTGAGTACATTTATTTCTTGGATGATAGAGTTTCTCAACTCTTGAGTTTTCTCACTCATTCCCTTCATTAACTCTTCTTTTAGTTCATTGTTCCTTTTAGTTATCTGATCATTGATAATTTGTTCTAGATTTTTCCTCCCCCTCCCTGGCTTTGGACTTCTTGCTAGGGGAGTTGTGGGTTTGAGGCGAACCTCTTCTAGGTTGATTTTTCATCTTTGAAGAGCTTCTTCTGGTTGTTTGAATTGGGGTTCTCTGTGTGGATGCTATACCAGTCTCTGAGTACTTCTTCCTTATATGTCAAGGGTTGGGTCAGACACCACCACTCTGGTGACCTCTTTCTTCCAGAAAACTATTTTTGCCTGGAGCCTTATTTTGTTGCACCTTTTGGATCTAGGTTCCAGTACTCAGACTTGGCCCCTGGTGGGGTTGGTGGGCAGCCCACTGCATTGTTGAAGCTAAGTGGTAGGGATGAGCTGCTTGGTGCTAGGGATCCAGAGGTGTGGGGCAGGACAGAATGGACCAACCTATGTGCTGTGCTGGTATATGGGCTCCTTGCTGATGGGATGGGCCTAATAATTCTGGACCTGGCAAGTGTGCATTATAGCCGGGTGGTGTTTGGGTGTGAGGTCCTTGGAGGAGACCAATGTGCCTACTGTGGTGGGATTGTAGTCCTGGGCACACATGGGTGTGGAGTGGGGGTCTGCTCAGGCTTCTTTACACTCCTTAAATTGAAGTGAATTCCTGGCCAGAGATCCCTGTCTGTCTGTTTCTCTTTGGGTCTGTCTTTGTTTTAGGACTGGGGGTTTTGTTGCATCTCTTAGTTGAGTTTAGGCTATGTCAGGAAAGTTGAATTCAGCTAGTAGGAGATCATCAAGGCAAATGATCAATGCATACAATAAAACAGTATGAAATTGGTTATTTTGTACCAATTATATCCCAAAATTAAGTTCCACCTATGAAACGAATGTTAGTGTTAATCATTATTTTAATGACAAGATAATTTAACTATCACCTATATCAGGCTTCAAAACATACAATAGTTAATGAGTTTGGCATCCACAGTGATAATGGTTACACAGCACTAATAATGGGGGGTTGAGTGGTATAGACTAATTAGAAGCGAGGAAGAGAGGGGAAAATAAAAGGAAGTTTGAGAGGAGCTTATATTGTCTGAGAGAGAAAATAGAGGAGGTGAAGTATTTGCTGGAGAAAAAAGAGAGGAACAGAACAGAAAAGGAAAGAGAAGAAAAAATAAAATGAAACAGCACCAGCAAACTAACAACAACAACAAAAGATTGGCAAATATTTTTATGTGTTCATAAAAACATATCCAGTTGGTCATCAAGAATATGTAAACAATTGAATAAAACAGAAAAAAATTTTTCTTAATGAAAACTTGGAAGTCTGATTGCTGAGATCATCTTTCTGTTACATATTAGGGACAGGTGTTAACTGTCCACCTAAGTTTTGTTAACAGGGTCTCTCAGTCTGAAATTATGCAATCTCCAGTATAGGACTGGATGTCCTCTGAGTCCTGGGTTAGGGTAGAAATTTCCATGAAGATATCAGATTGAGGAATGTCAAGAGGTCTGGTCTTTGCTGGCCTCCCTGGGAATCTGAAACTCATGATTTTTATGGCTTTTATGTGCAGGGGCTTGAGATGGTTTCAGAGCTCCCTCTGCTGAATGCACTCCTGGTCTCTCCAGGTTTTTTGTGCTGGGACTGAGGACTCTTATCATGTGAACCTTCCAGATGGGAGCGTGGGGGTGTACAAGATTAGTGAGGCTCCCCTGTGTTCCACAAACCCAAATCCCCCTATGCTAAGTGAGGACAGGACCTTACCCTGCCTCATCTTCCAGGTTCATCCTCTGAACTGTGGCTGGCTCCTGGTACAGTTATGGAGTAGCCTATTCTGAACTGCTGACTCACTCCTGCCCACTGTGTAGTTCCTGCTGAGCCCTCTATTTCAAAAAGCCCCATTTCTCTCTTATGCGGGCAGCTGTGAGAAATACTGCTCTCCCCTTCCACAGTGGAGGGGAGTCTCTAGTCTAAATTCACAGTTCCTTATAAACCTCGAGTTCTCCATGGCTGATAGATTGCCCATTATGAGTTAGGTCCACCCCCGCTCGCTTGTTGATCTGGGATGCTGGGCAGGTCTGTTGCAGCTGTGGTGTCCCAGCTGCAATGGATAAAATCCTTCTTTTCCACTAAATGTAACCAAATCTCTGCTCTTCCAAAAGTCTCCCTTAATGAGTGCGGTGCTCCATTTGTGATTTTCCCCAAAACATACCTCACAGTGATCATGCTGTCCTGTAGAGATTTCCTCCATTCACAGAACTGAGTGCAAAGCAGTCTTCCTTCAGTCTGCCATCTTTATCCTCTCCATGGCACTAGCTCTTGAGACTGACTCCCTTTTACCAAGCTCACAGAGGCTGAGGTGTAGACCAGAATGAAACCCGTAAGCTCTGAGGGATCTGAAGAGTTCTCTGCCTCTCTCTAGACTGCTTGGGAAGCCCACTCTCCAAATTTATTTTAAATTAATTCATTTGTTATTATTTTTTTTACCGCCAACATCCAAGGCCAAGTGTCTCTCATCTCTTATTTGAACAATTGCCATAACCTTCTAACATGTTCTTCCTATGTCTTCTATGATCTACCTTCAACCTATTTCCTCTATTCTTCATTTAGCAGCTATCATGATATTTCTGAAATATAAAAATGATTGCAATCATGCTTACATCACATCAGTGGCTTCTCTTTGACTTTGGCCGTGGCACTAATTGGCATTGTCATCTCTCATTCTTTCACTCTGTGTCTATATCCATACCATGTTTTCTGAGTCCTGTAAACACATCTGTTTTCCTCCAGACCTGGGGGCTTCCTACATATTTTTTCCAGTTACCGGGAGTGTCACATATCTTGGCTGATAAAGGTCTAGGTGATTATAGGAGTCATAAGGAAGGTGATGATATCTGAAAAGGAAGATTAAGGATGAGTGATAGAAGAGCACTAGGATGTGAAGTATAGGAGGCATCACACAACTAGACAAGGTTCAATCATGAAGGACTTTTAAAAAAACTGACAGATAAGTATACATCCTTATGGGGTACAGTGTGTGATATTCTGGTCCATTTATACATTTGTGTTTTGATGAACTCAGGATATTAGGCTATACATCATCTCAATCATTTACCATTTCTTTGTGATGAAAACTTTCAAAATCCTCTTTTAAAGCTATTTTGAAATATATGATGTAATTAATATTGTTAACAATAATTACCTTTTTGTGTAAGAGAATGCCAGAACTTATTCTTGTTTTCCAGCTGTGATTATGTACCTATTAACCAGTCTCCCCCCATTCCTCCCTCCTTCCTTACCCTTCTTGGCCTTTGGTAATCATTGTTCCTTATTGTGAAGATGATGGAGGGCCATTCTGGCTATAGGTTATACTATGTACAAAAATTTGGAGATATCAATTAGTATGTGTTTAAAATATATTTAAAAGGTAAAATCATGACTTATACAAATATAAAATGAATACATCAAAAGTTTTATTTAGCTTACTATTTAACTAGGGAGCAGTAAGATATCACAACTGATTCAAAAGGGAATTTGGAAAAAATAAGTGCAGATATAAGAAATCAGGAGTGGTGAGATGAATTTATAAATAGGTAAAAAGTCAGTCAATATTCAAAGAAGAAAAATTGTCTGCATGCCCCCAGGACACAAGTCATTTGTATTAATATAGGCAAGAAGCATTTGCATTCTAATCTGTTTTCCATAAATAATTTATAGAACACAGTGAAAGGTGGAGATAATCTGGAAGAGGATGTTAGCATCTAGAACACCTAGTAATCCTTATCCCCCATGACATCTTTCATAATTGTTGCTGACCCCTTTTATGTGTAAATAAGTCTATATCAATCTATAATTTTTATGTGTGCAGAATAACATATGAGGGGAGCAGTCATGGCAAAAAAAAGCTTGAACTTTCTGGCAGAGCTAAATCATGAAGGGCCTTTCATGTTACTCTGAGTCTTGGATCTTATTTAGAAGGTAATGGAGGAACCACCTATGGGGAGGGCTTTCTCTTGATTTACTTCCATGTTAATGCAGAAATTTATGCTTTGAGAGATATACCTCTAGAGATTATTTTGTGAAGTTCTCTTGGGTTCATCATTTTCACAGGGTGAATTGGAGGTTAGGTGGCCTTCTGCAAGAATGTTCAGTGTTGGAAACACATCAACACCCAATGTTTGCCAGGCATGGTGGTGAAGGACTGTAATCTCAGTGACTCTGGAGCCTGAACAGGAGGATCTTAAGTTCCAGGCCAGACTTGGCAACATCGTGAGGCCTTGTCTAAAAATAAATAAACAAATAGATAAATATTTACCACAGAGCTGCTTGGGTGTCCTTAAAACATGGTAGCTGACTGAGGGAGTGATTCAAGACAGTAGGAGCCAGGTGGAAATCTTTTTTATGACCTAGCCTCAGAGGTAACATGGCATCACTTCTACCAGTCTGTTTAGCAGAAGCAAATCAGTAAGTCTGACTTAAGTGTAAATGGTGAAAAATTACACACCATCATTTGAAGGGAGGACTTTGAAAGAAATTACTAACATATTTAAAAATCCATCATGTGAGAGAGTCAAGATGGTAATCTGAAGAGAGACAGCTTCCCCAGTGGCTCTAAGACTGGACGGAAAATCACCAGTTCATTTCCAGTATTTTGAAGTGTGTTTGGGAGAGTAGCATCTTGAAACCTCAGTCCTAATTTATTAAGTGGATTTGAGGAGCAGAGACTTGGGAAAATGAGTGTTGTTTTGTCCTGGCTGGGAAGGTGCTCAGCTGTCATTGTTTACATTCTGCCTGGGAGTGGGGGAGGAGCCTAGCAGCCAGCAAACACATCTCCAGGGAGAAGCCTCTGTGCTTTATAAAGATAGAGCTATTGCAGAGTCACATCCTGCGCTTATACTCCGTCTGGCAGTGAGATCAGTGTCTGGAAGCTGCCTACAGACAAGCCTAGTGGAGTAGGCTGCCCAGCGGTTGTGGCCGCGGTGGTGGCTGCAGTGGCGTGTGAGCTGAGCAGGCTCCATCTTTAATGCCTTAGGAGTCTTCCACTCTCCCAACCGGGACTGGCTCTCTCTGGGGCTGCAAAACAGGCTTAGTGGAGCAGGTTGCCCACTGGTGGCAGTGGTGGCATAAAAGCCAAGCAGCCTGCATCTTTAATGCCCATAGGAGGCTTCCACTCTCTCAACACTCTCTGGGACTGCAAAGCAGGCTCTGAAAACTGCATCTGGAGTTGGCCACAGACCACAGGCTGAATTGGGAAGAGAAGGCTTGGGACAGGCCCTGGCTCCACTTTACATAGGGGGTTTGGGTTTGTGGAGTAAAGGGGAGCATTACTCAGCCCTAGCCACTCCCACCCCAGCCAGAAGGATCACATTACAAGTTAAGCTTACTGAATCCTTTACCCCAGCACAAATATCACAGGAGTCAGTTTCGGCAACCACCAGCAAAGGGAGCGTTGAAAACATAAGACTTCTGACTTTCAGATCCCCTAAAAGTTCTGAGTGACCCTGCCTCTGAAACCCAGATGGACAGTGGATATCTCTTTCCAAAGGGATCAGAGACACTCTTACTGACTATAGTTCCAAGTTTTATCATTAAGAATTTTTTATTTTTTCACCCTTTTTTTTGGTAGATACATATGTAACTTTTTTTAGGTTTTTCTTTCTTTCTTCGTTTCTTTCCTGTTCTTGATGTGTATTAATATGATAACTGGAAGATTTTATTGGTTCATGGTCATATACAAATACTAGCTGTTTTTGTTACCCTGCTCTTTTAATTTCTGGGGGTGGGTAATCTCCCCCCTTCCTTCTTTTTTCTTCTTACTTAAAAAATAATTTATTTTCATTTTGATTGCTTGTTTTTGTTTCTTTCTCATTTTATTCTTTTCTCTCTTATTCCATGTTGTCTATCCTGTCTATCCTTGTCCTCCTCCTTGAGAAGAGGGATTCTGGGCAGTGCATATAGTATTTGAAGTATATTGTGTCTGACAAGCATAATTCACCAGGGAGAACTACTTCCCTTAATTGATCACCCAAATCTTAGTAATAACTCTTTTATGCTTCCTATATTAGGCCACAGCTATCTTAGCTTCCCTTCAGATCCATATTTTCTTTTCTTCTTTTTATTTATTTATTTTTAAAATTTCTTTTCTTTTCCCTTTTTTTCTTTTAATCAAGTTCTTTTTATTTCTATAGCAAATCCTTTACCTCCTCCACTTTCTCACTGTCCACAATTGATCAATGTAATCTCCTCTCTAAATTTCACTTGCATTACCCTCCTTCTCTGACTCCCAATTTAACACTCTTCAACCCCCCACTATTAAGGCTGCATAATGATTACTGCTGAGATTGTCAATCTGAATAATCCTTGTATGTTTTTGAAGTCTGACATATGTGATAGTTAAATACTAGTGTTGCCAAAAATATTATCACTACCATTAGTTTCATAGCCTGAATTCAAAAGTCTATTATAGTCTGTTCTAAATAACTAATATTGTTTGTTTTAAGCTTTGGTTGTACATATTGACAATCTTCTATTAGCACATGAGGTGTTTGGAAATTTTTAAGGGTAACTAACAGTTCACAGTAAAGGTGGTAGACTTCTGAAATCAACTTTCCTGATAACACCCCATCCCAAGTAAGGGACTGGACAAAATTCCCAATCCAACAGTTTAGTCCTAGGGGGGGGGGGGTGATAGGAGAAAGAACCCTTGAGTCTTATATTGCTTTGACAAAGGGTTCTCCAGTCAAATAAGTGAGAAGAATCTCTTCAGACATGAGAAATCAAGCTGGAAGAGGTTCACTTCAATCCCATAACACTCCTTGTAAGAGGGCTATGGCTGGGGACTGGGATGAAAATCTAGAACAATTTATCAATGAGATAATAACAAAAAGGATCAACAAATTAAAAGAAGAGATAAGGGGATAAATGACAAAAATCAAGAATTGAGAAACTCTATCATTAAAGAAATCGATACTCTCAAAATGGAAATATCAGATCTAAAATCTGCAGTCAATGACATGAGAGGGACCTTGGAAGAACTTAATAGTAGACTGACTTCAGTAGAAAACAGAACCTCTGCTATTGAAAAAAGAACATCTGACAATGAGGACAGGCTGACCAAGCTAGAGTACACTGATGACAAAAAAGAAAAACAACTAAGAGAACATGACCAGAATTTTAAAAATGTCTGGGATGAAATGAGAAGAAAGAATCTGAGAGTAACAGGGATACAGGAAGAAATTGAGACATGCACAAATGGTATTAGGAACATCCTCGAATTGTGAAAGAAAATGTTTCTCATATAAAAATAGAATCAGACATGCTCATCCAGGAAGCTTACAGGAAACCCAGGATTCCTAATCAAAGGAGAAACTCACCAAGACACATCATATCCAAAATGTATATCAGGGATACCAAAGAAACAATATTAAAAGCAGCAAGGGAGAAATGCCCAATCACATTCAGAGGTAAACAAATAAGAATTGTCTGTGACTTTTCAACCCAGACTCTGGAGGCAGGAAGGTCTTAGATATCTTTCAATGTCTGAATGACCACAACATGCAGCCAAGAATTGTATACCCGGCAAAACTCAGCTTCAAATTTGATGGAGAAATAAGAACTTTTCATGATAAGACAAAACTGGCAGCATTTGTAAACATGCCCTACAAAGAATTCTCAAGGAAACACTCAGACAGAAGAACAAGTAATTGATACCCAAAACCCACAAACTGAAGAAATTCAGTAAAAGTGTCACCCATTAATAACTAACCAAGACAACCACAGAACTAGCTTAATAAGATGCAATCACTATGAACCAATTACACACTTCTATTTTAACACTGAATGTGAATGGTTTAAATGCACCAATCAAAAGACAGACTTGCAGACTGGATCAAAAAATAAAATCCAACAATATGCTGCTTACAAGAAACTCACCTAACAGGCAATGACATCCACAGATTAAGGGTCAAAGGATGGAAAAAAATCTGCCATGCGTACGGCCCAAGAAAGCAAGCCAGCATCGCTATACTGATATCTGATCAAGAAAATTTCAAGCATAAATCAATCAGAAGAGATAAGGCTGCTACTTAGTACTAAAAAGATCCCTGAAACAGGAAGAAATAACCATAGTTAATAACATTTACTCTCCAAACAACAGTGCACCCAACTATGTGAATAAATTACTTCATGACATTAAACCACTTGTGGACTTCAACATAGTAATACTGGGAGACTTTAACACTCCTCTGTCACCATTAGATCATCAAAACAAAATATCAATAAAGAAATTACCAGCCTAAATAACTCCATAAATCAAATGGACTTAATAGATATATATAGACTTTTCCATCTCAAGTTAGCAGAATACACCTTCTTCTCTGCAGCACATGGATCCTTTTCCAAAATAGATCATAGTTCATAAAGATAATCTCAGCAAATATAAAATGTAGATATTATTCCACGTATCCTCTCAGACCATAATGCCATGACCCTAGCAATCAGTAGTAAAAATCATAACAGAAAATACACATATTCATGGAGATTGAATAATACCCTATTAAATGAAGAATGGATCCAAGAAGACATGAGAGAAGAAATCCAAAAATTCTTGGAAGAGAATGAAAATGAAGACATAACATATCAAAATCTATGAGACAGCATGAAAGCATTCCTAAGGGGAAAATTTACAGCACTGAGTGCCCACATTAAAAATGAAGAGAGATCCCAAATAAATAAGCTTATGGTCCATCTCAAAGCCCTTCAAAAGGAAGAACAATCTAACCCAAAGCCAGCAGAAGACAGGAAATAAGATCACAGCTGAAATCAATGAAATTGAAAACAACAGCAACAACAAAACAATAAAAAGAATTTATGAAACAAAGCTGGTACTTTGAAAAAAAATAAACAGGATAGACAGACACCTAGTGAATCTAACTAAAAAAGGAGAGAAATGAAGCAAATCAATAAAATCTCCAATGAAAAGGGAGTGATCACCACTGACCCCACGGAAATCCAACAAATTATAAGATCATATTTTGAAAACTCTATACTCCTCCAAATTTGATAATGGGAAGAAATGGGTAAATTTCTTGACACATACAACATACGTAAATTGATGCAGGATGATATTGAATTCCTAAGCAACCCAATCACAGGCACTGAACTCCATATTACAATTAAAAGTCTACCAAAGAAGAAAAGTCCAGGACCTGATGGCTTCCCTGCTGATTTTTACCACACTTTTGAGGAGGAACTAATACCTCTCCTTATTAAGTTATTTCAAGAAATTAAAAAGGAGGGAACTCTCCTATCCACCTTTTATGAAGCAACCATAACTCTGATACCCAAACCTGACAAGGATACCTCAAAAAAAAAAAAAGTAACTACAGACCAATGTCCCTGATGAACCTGGACACAAAAATCCTTCATAAAGCCCTAGCAAACCGTATTCCAAAATTTGTTAAGAAGATAATCCATCACCATGGGGAACCCAAGTGGGGGAAACCTTAGTCTGGCACCAGTCTTGGCTTGTTATGTCATTACACTTTTGTTCTTGATTGTTTGACAATGAATCCCTCCTAATTGTAAGACCATGTTTATCAAATAAAAAAAGTAATCCATCATGATCAAGTGGGCTTCATCCCAGGTATGCAGGGCTGGTTCAACATACGCAAAACAATTAATGTAATTCACCACTTAAACAGAATCAAGGACAAAAAGCATATGATCATCTCAATTGATGAGGAAAAGGCCTTTGATAAAATCCAGCACCCTTTTATGCTCAAAATTCTAGAGAACATAGGGATCAAAGGAATATTTCTGAACTATGTAATGGTTATATATGCTAAACCCTCAGCTAGTATAATACTAAACAGAGAAAAGCTGAAAGCATTTCCACTAATATCAGGAACAAGACAAGGCTGTCTGCTCTCACCACTTTCATTCAATATTGTTCTTGAGACCCTAGCTGGAGCAATTTGGCAAGAGAAAGAAATCACAGGGATAAATATAGGAAGAGAGGAAGTCAAACTTTCCCTTTTTGCTGATGGCATGATCTTGTATCTGGAAGATCTAAAGAACTCCAGTAAACTGCTTGAACTTATAAACAGATTTAGCAAAGTGGCAGGCTACAAGATCAACACCCATAAATGAATAGCTTTCCTATACACTAATAATAATAGGACTGATGAAATCAGGAAATCAGTTCCATTCACAATATCTTCGAAAAGAATAAAATACTTGGGAATTAACCTTACAAGGGAAATCAAAGATCTCTTCAAAGAAAATTATTGGTCATTGAAGAATGAAATCCAAGATGACCTAAGAAGACGGAAAGATGCCCCATGCTCTTGGTTAGGCAGAATTAATATAATAAAAATGGCCATTCTACCAAAAGCTCTATATAGATTTAATGCAATCTCTATTAAGATACCTATGTCATTTTTTACAGACATAGAAAAAGCAATTCTCAAATTCATTTGGAACAATAAGAAACATTGCCAAAACATTACTAAGCAAGAAAGACGAAACAGGTGGTTTTGCCATACCAGATCTAAAACTACACTATAGAGCTCTAGTAACAAAGACAGCATGGTATTGGTATCAAGATAGAAAAGAAGACCAATGGAATAGAGTAGAAGACACTGAAACAAACCCTCAAATCTTTAAACATCTGATTTTTGACAAAGGGGGATAAATTATTACATGAGGGAGAGACAGCCTTTTCAACAAATGGTGCTGGAAAAACTGGACAGCCACTTGCAGAAAGTTGAAATTAGACCCATATCTTTCTCCTTGCACAAGAATCAAATCAAAAAAGACAAATTAGGAATTAAACCAGCTTCCTTGCAACTGATGGAAGACAAATTAGGTCCCACTCTTGAGCGTTTGAGAGTAGGCAAAGACTTTCTCAACATGTCTCCTAAAGTGAAGGAAGTAAAGTAAAAAATCAGTGATTGGGATGCCATAAAGCTAAAAAGCTTTTGCACTGCCAAGGAAATAATCGAAAGAGTCAGGAGGTTTCCTACAGAATTGGAGAGAATCACAGGCTGCGATTCCTCTGACAGGGGCCTCATATCCAGAATCTACAAAATCCTCAAAAACCTCAACCATAAAAACACAAACAACCTAATCAATAAATGGGCCAAAGAGCTAAAGAGAAACTTCTCAACAGAAGACATTGATCAAGCCAATGAATACATGAAAAAGTGCTCTAAATCACTAGTAATCAGAGAAATGCAAATGAACACTACATTAAGATATCATCTTATGCCAGCCAGAATGGCAAAAATGAAGAAAATAAACAACAATAGATGCTGGAGGAGTTGTGGAGAGATAGTCACATTAGCACACTGTTGGTGGAACTGCAGGTTGGTACAGCCCCTCTGGAAAGCAGTGTGGAGAATCCTCAAGAAACTAGGGAGGAGGCTACCATATGATCCTGCTATTCCTCTCCTGGGTATTTTTCCAGGGGATTTAGGATCAGCACATTACAGTGACACAGCAAAATTGATGTTCATAGCAGCTCAATTTACATTAGCTAAATTATGGAAATAACCCAGCTGTCCCTCATTTGATGAATGTATCAAAAAACTGTGGTACATATTTACCATGGAGTTCTACTCAGCAATTAGAAACAATTGTATTTCAGCCTTTGAAGGTAAATGGATGGCTATGGAAGAAATCATGCTGAGTGAAATCAGCATAACCCAGAGAACCACGGGTCAAATGTCTTCACTCATCTGAGGAGGCTGGAGCTAGACCCTGGCCATTGAGAAAGGAGGTCAATTCTCATGTTTTAAATTCGGATAAGGTGTAATGTCATATAACCTAAGGCATTTGCATAGATATATTGGGAAGGGGGGAGGCATAAGGGTGTGTAATTGGGGGGGTCTTGTGGGTATATCTAATTTTCAGAATTTATATATGTATTTTGTTATAAGCTTGTTTGTTCAACAAATAAATTTCTGAATAAATAAAAAAATTTATCATGTATGTGATTAACATTAACTCATTCTCACCACTTGCATTACAATAGTCATGATATATATCAAAACTGTGTTCATCTCCACTTCTTAAAAAACTAACTCCTATTTGAGGAAAGGATACAAGTTGTTATTTTAAAATGATTCCTCATTGCATGACTGTTATGGGCTGACATAGTTACAGGTTGATTCTTATTACCATTCCCATGTTGGAGCAGGCCACCCTCTTTTAATTCACAGAAGTGACAAGTCTACTCACATTAACCTTAAATTTATGACACACTGGAATTTTCCAACTGCACTCACTCACCTTTGCTATCAAATTCCCAGAGAATGTATTAAATCCATAGTTTGTCTTTTTTGTTTCATACTAAAGTTCATGCTGCCTTAAAACTTGTAGTATATATTTCTGTAAATTAATAAAATGAATGTGTCTGGATTTAGCTATTAAGTTCAAGATGTTTTTTAGTGTCATGCATGTTACTTGAATGTTCATGTTTGGATATTAACTAGCTACTTGCTGACGCTTGTGGACAGAGCTTGTGTAGACTCACTTTTGATGTCTTCATGTTAACTTTCCAAAAGCAAAGTACCTTTTGGAAAGAATTTGCATCTGGTTAATGTGTAGGGTTGTTACAAGAGGGAAGAGCAGTTACCCTCTACTTGTTCTTGAGAGAATGTTGCCAGGCAGTATTACCTACGGTCTCACCTCCTTTGCAGATGCTGTGATGACAGGTCCCTATGAGCTTGTTGAAAGCAGTTTTTGCTAAGAAAAAGCCCTCTGTACCATATGTTTATTGTTTGCTGAGAACATTCCTCAAGCAGTGAGTTCTAATACTCCAGAGTGCTTCTGATTGTCTGAAAGGATGTGGCAAAATTCTCAATCTACTCTCTAAAACAAAAATGTATCTTAATCTTTATTAAAATATGGGAACTCAGCAATTTATTTCAGGGAAGGAGGAACATAGAGTGGCTGTTCAGAAACTGGAGAAAGCATGGTTTGGTCAACTCCTAAACTTTGGAATTGGCCTAAGAAGGAGAGGGGTAGGTAGATAGACTCTTAATGTATTTGAAAATGTTCTTCATAAGTGTAAGAATTATGTCACTGTACTTGGGTATTTTAGGAAAAATATAGGACCAAGAAAGAGAGGCAAGGGACTTGGGGAGGTGAGGAGCAAGTTTGAGGTGTGTAGGAGGGATATTGACCAAATTGTATTGCTCTATTGTGTGCACCTATGAATATGCCACGACAAATCCCATCATTATGTACAACTATAAAGCAACAGTAAAAAAAATTCTGATCCTAGTCCTTGTTTGTTGCCATCTCTTACCTGCTTTTAGTGGCATTTTCTCTAGCTGTCAACATCCCTAATCTTACAAAGGAAGGCAAAAATAGTTCTACATGGCCACCATTACAATTTGAACAAGAAGTTTTGTTTAATACCTCTCTTTAATGTTGATATATGGATCAGGTATAATGTTGATTAAATTCTGCAGCACAATGGAAATAACACTGAAACATCTTTGAGTCTTCACGTCTATAAATGAGAAATTGTATGGTGGAAATCAAATTGAACTTCCTGTTTTTGTATTAAGCAAACCTGGTTGTTGAAATGTAACATTAAATGTGTCTTATAGACCTTTTTTATAAATAGGTAGTGATGTAGGAATTTTATTTAAAAAATCAAATTTTGTTCTATTGTATATTTCATTTTTTATTAGAAGTATATAGAAATACAGTTGAGGGGGAAACATTATCAAAACATTAACAATCAATGGATATAAACTTTGTTATGCAGGGGAAAAGGCAAAACATGGATAACCACCTTGGGTTTTACCTGTTGCAGTTTCCCCCAGAAGAACTCATGCATTAAATGGGTAGTTCGTGGAGGGATGACATCAGCTTCTGGGATGGTTCCCCCATCTTCCCAATCTGCAGACTCCTATGAGTTCTTCATACACCCTCCACCCTCCCCATCCCTTCCCTATACCTCCAAGTATCCTAGAGAGCCATCCCCCTATTACTCTGAAAGTCATTCAATTTGAAGTTTAGTTAGGTTAGCCGTCAGCCCTACTGCTTCCCCATATATGCTAGCATCAACAGATGAGAGAAACCATTTGGCCCTTGAGTCTCTGAGCTTGGGAGACTTCACTAAGCATAATTCTATCCATTTCCATCCATTTGATGTCAAAAGACATAATATCGTCCTCTCTAATGGCTGAGTAGTATTCCATAGCATATATGTACCAAAGCTTTTGTATCCACTCGTCAAGTGAGGGGCATCTGGGTTGGTTTCATAATCTAGCTATAGTAAATTGAGCTGCTCTAAACATTGATGAAGCCACATCACTATAATACGCTGATTCTAAGTCTTTTGGGAAAATTCCCAGGAGTGGGATAGCTGGGTTGTGAGGTGGTTCCATCCTTAATTTTTTGAGGATTCTCCATACAGCTTTCCGTAGTGGCTGAACCAGTTTGCAGTCCCACCAGCAGTGTAGTAGTGTTTCTCTTTTCCCACAGCTCCTCCAGCATCTGTCGTTGTTTGTATTTTTCATTTTTGCCACTCTAACAGGAGTGAGGTGGTATCTCATGGAAGTTTTTATTTGCATTTCCCTTATAACTAAGGATGTAGAGCATTTTCTCATATATTTGTGGGCTTTCTGGACTTCCACTGGAGAAAAGTTCCTTTTGAGTTCTATAGCCCATTTATCGATTGGATTATTTGCGAGTTTGGACTTTAGATTCTTTAATTCCCTGTATATTCTGGATATTAGCCCTCTGTCCGAGGTGTAGCAGGCAAAAGTTTTCTCCCATTCTGTAGGTTCTCTCTTGATGTGCTTGACTAGATCTTTAGCTGTGCAGAAACTTTTTAATTTAATTGCATCCCATTCATTTAATTTTCATTTTACAGCATGCGCCATAGGAGTTTTGTTAAGGAAGAATCTGCCGACTCCTATAAGGTGTAGTGTTGATCCTACTTCTTTTTCTAGTAAATTTAAAGTTATAGGCTTAATATCCAGGTCTTTGATCCAATTTGATTTAATTTTTGTGCAGGGTGAACGATAAGGATCCAGCTTTAGTTGTCTATAAATGGCTGTCCAGTTTGTCCAACACCATTTGTTGAACAGGCTATCTTTCTTCCACACTATACTTTTCCCCCTTTATTAAATATCAAATAGTTAAGGATATGAGGGTTTGTCTTGGGAATCTTCTATTCTGTTCCATTGGTCTTCGGTTCTGTTTTGATACCAATACCATGCTGTTTTTGCTACTACAGCTCTGTAATATAATTTCAGGTCAGGGATTGAGATACCCCCTATTTCATCCGTTCTCTGGAGTAGTGTTTTGGCTAGTCTGGGTCTCCTGTTGTTCCATATGAACTTGAGAATTGCTTTATCTATATCTCTGAAAAATGCCATAGGTATCTTGATGGGAATTGCATTGAATCTGTAAAGGGCTTTGGGTAGAATGACCATATTTATTATATTGATTGTGCCTAACCATGAGCATGGAATGTTTTTCCATCTGCTCAGGTCTTCTGTAATTTCTTTTTTTAGTGTTTGATAATTTTCTTTGAAGAGGTCTTTAATATCTTTGTAAGGTTAATGCCCAAGTATTTCATTCTTTTGGAAGTAATGGTGAATGGGAGAGATTTTCTGATTTCTTCTGTGGATTTGTTGCTGGTGTAAAGAAATGCTAACGATTTGCTGGAGTTCATCTTGTAGCCAGCTACTTTGCTAAAATTACTTATGAGCTCTAGGAGTTTTCTGGCCGATGTTATTGGGTCTTCTAGGTATAAAATCATGTCGTCTGCAAATAGAGATAACTTGACTTCCTGTTTTCCTATATGAATGCCTTTGATTTCCTTGTGTTGCCTGATAGCTCTGGCAAGGGTTTCAGGGACTATGTTGAACAAGAGTGGGGATAGCGGACAGCCTTGTCTCATACCTGAGTTCAGTGGAAATGCTTTCAGTTTTTCTCCATTGAGGATAATGTTGGCTATGGGTCTGTCATAGATGGTTCTGACATAGTTAAAGTATCTTCCCTTGATCTCTATCTTTTCCAAAGTTTTGAGCATAAAGTCGTGTTGAATTTTATCAAATTCCTTCTCTGCATCAATTGAGATGATTATATGGTTTTTGTTTTTAATTCTGTTTATATGGTGAATTACATTTATTGATTTGCGTATATTGAACCAGCCTTGTTTCCCTGGAATGAAGCCCACTTCATCGTAATGGATTATCTTTTTAATGTGCTTTTGTATCCAATTAGCTAAAATTTTATTAAGGATTTTTGCATCAATGTTCATCAGGGAAATTGGTCTGTAGTTTTCTTTCTTTGACATGTCTTTGTTGGGCTTTGGAGTCAGTGTAATGTTTTCTTCATAGAAAGTGTTTGGGAGTGATCCCTCTCTATCAATTTCCTGGAAGAGCTTGAATAGGATCGGTGTTAGTTCTTCTGTGAAGGCTTGGTAGAATTCTGCTGTATATCCATCGGGACCTGGACTTTTCTTTTTTGGGAGAGCTTTGATTGCTGCTTCAATTTCGCTTTTTGTGATAGGTTGGTTGAGGTCTTCAATGTCCTCCTGTGTTAAAGAGGGGATGTCGTGTGTGTCCAAATCCTGTCCATGTACTCCAGGTTATCAATTTTGGCAGAGTATAAGTTTTCAAAATGGGTTCTGATAATCTTCTGTATCTTGGATGGGTCTGTGGTGATATCTCCATTTTCATCTCTGATTTTGTTGATTTGCTTCATTTCGATCTTCCTTTTGGTGAGTTTGGCAAGGGGTCTATCAATTTTGTTCACTCTTTCAAAGAACCAACTCTTGGATTTGTTAATAGATTGAATAGCTTTTTTGTTCTCAATTTTGTTGATCTCAGCTCTGATTTTGGTGATTTCCTGTCTTCTATTAGATATGGGTTGGATTGTTCCTCCTTTTGAAGTTGTTTGAGTTGAAGCATAAGGCTATTAATCTGCTCTCTCTTTCTAGAATTTTGATGTATACATACAGTCTATAAATTTACCTCTTAAGAAAGCCTTCATACTGTCCCAGAGGTTTTGGTATGTTGTTTTCTCATTCTAGTTCAATTCCAAAAACTTCTTAATCTCTGTTCTCATTTCCTCTTTTACCCATCCTTCGTTTAAGAGGTACTTATTCAATTTCCAAGCATTTGAATAGTTTCTATTGTTTCTCCTGTTGTTGATTGCTAAGATCATAGCATTTTGATCTGACAGAATAACTGGGATTATGTCCACTTTTTTGTATTTGCTAAGATTATCCTGGTGAACTAGGATGTGGTCTATTTTAGAGAAGGATCCATGGGCTGAAGAGAAGAAGGTAAATTCAGCTGTCTTAGGATGGAATATTCTGTAAATGGCTGTTAAGCCCGATTGTTTAATAGAGTAGTTCAGATTGGAGACATCTTTATTGATTTTTTGTTTTTATGATCTGTCTAGAGTTGATAGTGTTGTGTTGAAGTCCCCCAGAATTATTGTGTTGAAATCAATGAGGGGATTTATGTCCTTAAGTATTTTTACCATGTATTTGGCAGGTTGTAATTGGGGGCATAAATGTTGATTATCGTTATATCTTCTTGGTGAACTGTCCCTTTAAGTATGATAAAGTGTCCCTCTTTGTCCTTTTTGACTAGTTGTAGTTGGAAATTAATTTTGTCAGAATTTAAAATCGCTACACCAGCTTGCTTTTTTGGGTCACAGGCACGGTAGATGTTTTGCCATCCTTTCACTTTCAGCCTGTGTCTATCCTTGAGTGTCAAATGTGTCTCTTGCAGGCAACATATTGTTGGATTTTGTTTTTTGATCCAGTGGGTCAGTCTGTGCCTTTTAATTGGGGCATTGAGATATGGGAGGCTGATTCACAGACTTTGTATCTATTACAGAATTTTGAGTCATCTTGAAAGTTAGTGTTTGTATAGTGTAATTGTTGACTTGCACTTGTTTAAGGATTTATCATATGGTTGGCATTGTCTTCTGAATGGAGAACATCTTTGAGTATGCTCTGTAGAGCGGGGTTAGTTTTCACGTAACAAGCATGAGTTTATCGTTGAAGTATTTAATTTCCCCTTTGTATTTGAAGCTGAGTTTTGCTGGATATATTATCTTTGGTTGAAAGTTGTTATTATTTAACACTTGAAAGATATTGTTCCAAGCTCTTCTAGCTTCGTTGTTTGTTCTGAAAAATCCATAGTGATTTGAATGGGTTTGCCTCTGAATGTGATTTGGGGTTTTACTCCAGCTGCTTTTAGAATTCTCTCTTTAATTTCTCTGTTATTCAATTTGTAAATGATATGTCTTGGTGAGTTTCTTCTCTGATTAGGTCTATTTGGTGTTCTATATGCATCTTGGATGTGGTGTTCCGGATCAATCGCCACATGAGGGAAGTTCTCACCTATGATTTCACTTAAAAGATTCCTGAATCCCCTTGTTTGCTGTTCAGAATTTTCCTGCAGGCCAATGATTCTCAGATTATTATGCCTCATCTCATCAAATATTACTTGGAAGTTTTGATTCTGTAAAATAAGCTGTTTATCTCACTTTTCTTCTTTGATTTGTACATTGTTTAGGTGATCATCATTGTCCGATACTTGTTCTTCAAGAGCTGAAGATCTAGTTTCATTAGAGTTTACTCTGGTGTTGGTGTCTTCCAGTGAAGATTTGAATTGGTTAACCGTGTTTTTCAATCCTGATAGCTCTGCTACATCTCTTTTCAGAATGTCAATATCCTTGTACAGCTGATCCTTCATCTCCTGGAATTGATCCTTAATATCTCTGTAGAATTTGTCTTTCATCTCTTGAAATTGCTCTTTGATCTCTTTCCTTATTTCCTCTCTCAACTCTTTGATTGCATTACTAATCATAGTGCTGACACAATGTCTTTGGTTTTCATCCAGGTCCCTGGCTATGAGATCCTTAGGTGGAGAGCTCTGGGCTTGAGGAGAGTTATTTCCCCTTTTCCTCATTTTCTGAGTCAGAGAGCTTGTCTTTTATTTAAGCCTTGATACTCTTGTTGGAGAAATTGGAGCTTCTTATGACTTTGCTTCGTCGTGAAGAGGATCTGTTTGGTCAATATAGACCCAAAGATGCCAGACAGTTCTGTGAGAATTTGAGAGGCTATAGGCGCAAATAGTATTCCATTTCAACTGAAATAGAGTAGCTGATGATTTGCACCAATAGTGGCAGCTTTGTTTGAGAGAACTCTCACTGTGTAGTATGATACCAAGGAAGTAGCCGTTTTGAGGAGTTTCAATTTCTTCAAGTGATGGGGTCTCTCTGAAATTAGGGAGAAGTGTTGACTCGGAAGTCAAGGAAGTGAATTGGGGAGGTATAAAAACACACCTGTTATAAAGTATTGGGGAACTAGGGAGTGGGGTGGAGTAGGTTATTTTAATAGAACTGAGGAATATGTAGGACTGGGGAGTGGATAGGGTGAAGACTTGGGATGAGAGTGAGATAAAGATGCTTAAATTTTGGGATTACCAGAGTACATTGGAGAAAGAAGTTAGCAGTAGGGTTAAATAAGACCTAAAGAAATAAAGTAATAAGAGCCAATCACCAATACATACCCACTGATAAGTATTTACATCCACCTTCACCAAAATTCAGTAATGATCGTAAGACAAGAAAGGAGCAGAGGAAACGGAAGGGAAAGAAAGAGGAGAAGAAAAAAACAAACAGAAAACCAACAACAACAAAAGAGAAACCCAAAAACCTACAATAATGTTAAAAATTTCAAAAATATTATTTTTCAGCCGGAATCCCATTTAAAAAAAAAAAAAAAGAAAAAAAAGAGGAAAAAAAATCCCAAAACCCTGCAAAACTAGTTGTTACAGTTCTGAGATTTTCTGACCCTTAGATCAGGAGGTATGTATCATGTGGTGGTGCAATCAAGTCCGACATCAAGCTGCTCATTTTTAGGAGTTGAGCTTGTTTGCGGAGAAGCAGATTGTTTGAGTCCGGTGGCTTGGATTTTCTTAGAGGATCTCCTCTAAAATTTTCTGTTGCAAAGGGGTATTCAACTCCCCCTGAGTTGAATCCTGAGATGGTTGCTTCCTGGCGATCCTCAGAAAAAGGGCCAGATCGTGCCAGTATTTATGTGATTCTCTGTTGCAAGCACTAGGAGGCGTCCTGCTAGAGAGGTCCAGGCCTACTCAGCCTTGGCTATGTGAGGAGCTCATAAGGTAAGGTGGAGCCCAAGCTGCCCCATATATTCAAAGCTTCCTGAGGCAGGTTTCAAGCAGAGGCTAAAGCAGAGGATCCCCTGTAAATGGATGCACCCTGTTGGAGCAAGCTCTGTTCACAGGCTCCTCCTATTTTGGTAGGAAGGCGTATGGACCAAAGGGGAGAAGGTCACCAACTGACAGGTTTGGGAGCTGGAGAGGTGAATTGCAGTTTGCTATAGCCCCCAGTGCAGGTGGCCAGTTGTTGGAGGGGCGGTAACTTCTGTTTCTAGTCGCGGGGGCTGAGGCCCTGTAGTGGTGCTGGGTGACCCACTCCACCCTCAGGGACACGTCACAATGGCGACAGGCTGCCTACCAGTTTTAGTGTTAGTAATTTCTCCCCAGAGCTTTATGCAAAATTAGGTAAAATAATGAGCAGTCAGATCGGGGAGTTCGCAGTGGTACGGGGTTAGGAACCTGGCTCCCTTTCTCCGTTTTAGATTCTGGTCCTCTGCCCCTGGTGGTGGAGAGAGACCGAGTGCGTTTTTTGCAGAGCAGCCAGCCCCACCCTCCGGGAAACACGCTGGCTGCAGCTGCTTGCAGGGTCCGCTATAATTTTGCTACTGAGAGCAAAAACTACCCAAACTTATTTCCGAGTTCATATATATGAAGAGCATTCAGATCAGGGAGTTCGAGGCCAGATTAGGGGATCTGATTAGGGGGTAACTTGCTCCCCTATGGGGAAGTTCCCCTCCCCCAGGGGGTGGGGCTGGTCACACGTGTGCCATAAACTTCCTCCTTTTTTTTCGTTAATGCTCTTCACTATTTTTTTGGGGTTAAAGAATTAGGGGGTAATGTTTGCCCTTATTGGGAGGTTCATCCTATCGTGGGAATCTGCATGCAGACGTGCAGCATGAGGTGACTCTCAGGAGCATGACGCAGTCAGTGCTTCTGGGATGACCACCATCTTCCTTCTCTCTCTATTGTGTATTTCAAAAGCTTCCCCTTGGGGGCTGGAGTGGTGTGGTAGAGTACTTGCCTGGGATGTTCAAGAACCTGGATTTTAATCCCATTACCACATACACAACTATGTGTTGAAAAAACTAAAACCAGATGAAAAACATAAGTAAAAATTGATTCTCTCTGTTAAAAAAAGTTTTCCTTCCACCTTAATGACCTCATTTAAGCATAAGTCTTATCAGATATGGCCCCGACAATTGATTGTGTCTTTTTGTCATCCCTGTTGATGGTATTTAGAGAGAAGAAAATTCAACAATACGTGAATGGAAACATGTACACATTGCTCATATTTTTTGGAAGATTTGTGTGTTAATGTTTCTGATGATACTTTTCGGTTTATGAGAGGTCTTAAGAACCCCCACCCTCATCAAAAAACGTGTTTCCCTTAATGTGCCTCAAAATCCTCTCAAATGTCTTATTTTATATTGGTCTCCTATTTTGTCACTATTTAAGTCATTTAGATATTTTTATAATGCTCTAGAGCTTTTCAATTTATTTGATTAATCCAGGATTGCCCAGGGATTTAAGGGAACAGGATTCGAAACAGATAATCTTTAGTGTAAAAAGAGAGATTATGAATTGACATCACATTTTTTACCTTTAAAAGAAGTATTCCCGCATTGCTTTCCTTTATTCAGTGAGTGAAATATTTTTGGATACTATGTTGATTAGAGTGGGAATTATTTGAGCAGGCAGCTTTGTCTGAAGTCTTCATAGTTTAGTCTTTCAATGGAAGCTCATAGATGTTGCAATCCTAGGAGGTCATATCATGTTGATTAGGACACAGTAGGCCTAGTGTGAGTCTATATCACAATTTGTTTATCCATTTATCAATTGGTAGACCACCCCACACACCAGTTTTAGGCTTTTAGCAATAATGCTATATGGACATTTGTATAAAAGTCTTTTTTACTTTTATTTCATTGAATATTTTTGCAGTGGTAAATTTCAAACATGTATAAAAGTAGGGAAAGCAGCATAATAAAATTTCAATTGTCCATCATCCAGGTTTAATAATTATGAATTTGTTTAATCCTGTTTCTTCTCTACCCCATCCACTTTCCCCTGTGTATATTATTTTGAAGCAAATCTCTGATGTCCTATTTTTGTGTCATAAATATTTAATAATATATCACTAAAAGTCTTCTCTTTCAAAAACAAAAGCATGATACCATCAATATAATAAAAATTCGTATTGATCTTTAAATTCCTTTAAGTCTAAATCAGCTACTCTTAGAGTCCACATTTCTAGTTTCCACATAAATATCATAAAATTTCAAGTATGTTGGAACTAGTGCTCATATAAGGCCCACATATTATAACTGATTTTTTTTAATCTAAGCTCCCACTCCATCTCTGTCTCTGCTTCTGTCTCTCTCTCACAATATTAATTTAAGAAACAGGATTGTTTGGCCTCTGGAGTTTCCCTATAGTCTTTTACTGATTGTGTTCCCATGGTACAGTTCAATATGTTCCTATGGTATTTGTTATTTCCTTTAAAGTGGTAATTGGATCTAGAAGCTTGAACATATTTAGGTTCTATTTTTATTTTCAAAAATATTACATAGCAGGTCTTCTTCCATGTAGTGATACATATACATAGTTTTCTCTCTTTTCTGTGGTATTATTACATAGATATCATTTTGAACATCTTTCACTATCCTTAATGGATTAGGAGTTGCAAAGAGATAATTTTTCAGTGCTCTGAAACTGCTTCTACTTTAATAAGGAGAATCTATTCTCATTTACTACTTGTTTATTCAGTTAATAAAAGCAAGCAAATTGAACTCTTCATTCTTTCCCTTATCAGTTTATAAAATGGTGAACTCTTCAGCATTCTCCAAAGGTGACAAGTTCACATCTTTTTAAATATAAGATTACAGAATCAAATTTAATCAATTTGGTATAATTCCATGTTACCTTTAGACACATATATAATAATTTACATTATGACTCAAATCTACTGTTTTGTCCTCAGAGTGTCTGAGCTTACCTAGCACAACTCAGATGGGTACTGACTCTTCCATTCTACCCACCCTCCTGTGAGTCTCCCTTTGCTAGAATAAAAAGAAAACATGCAAAATACTGAGGATAAGGTAGAGGAGGCAATGAAGAAGAGCAAGAGAGAACTTTTAAGGGTGATGGAATTCTTCTTTACCTTGACCATGATAGTACCTGTATTTATCAAAATGTATATACATTGAAAAAGATGAAGTCTCTGTAAATAAATTATATCTAAAAGAAACTATAATTCTAACTTGACTTTGAAAGTTCATCCAGAATGATGTGCATTTTTCCTATTTCCCAATTATTTGTAATGGCTTAATAAAATGTTTTAGATACTTTAATTTAGGGAAAAATGCATCAGTAACTTGATTATGGTGACTTTATGACTTAAAGTCAAATGCTGTTTAAAAAATGTAATGTGAAAATTTGCGTTAGGTGAGGTCCAGTGGTTCTTAAACTGTTCTGCACATTAGATTCACCTAGGAACATTAAAATCCTGATGCTCAAATGTTTGGGAGTGAGAGCGAGGTATACAATAAAAATAAAAACAAAAAAAGAGAAAATTCCCTGGTGATTCCAATGTGTAGACAAGGCTAAGAACCATTGTCATAATGTGCTAGTTCTGTCTTGGCTGCACTTTGAAATCACCTGGGGATCTTTAAAACTGATTGCTATTTGGATGATCTTTCCCTTAATAAGAATTTAATTATATGGGTTGTAGTCTGAACACTGAGACTGTATGTAACCAAAGTTGAGAACCACTGCTCTATATAGTGTACCTTCTATAAGCCATGTCCAGCTCACTGTTCTCCGCTGCTTCTATTGGTTTCTAGACCAAAAGCATCAGTATTACTTGGAAATGATTTCTTAAACCCTAGCCCAGACTCATTGAATGAGAAACTCAGAGAATGAGGTCCAGATTTCTGTGCATTTCAAACCCTGATATATGGGACAATTTGAGGAGCACTTCAAAGGGAGTTTGGTGGTTACTTCTTATCTATTGGTGGTTGGAATTGGATTCATAGCTAAAACCTGAAAGTGGTTCCTCCTTCCTATCATCTAAAACCCAGGTCAGAGAAGCTGGAAAATTATTTAACATTGATTTGATTGTTTTTATGTCAGTGTGGCATTGTGAATGATATGGGGCTCTAAGAATGACTGTCCCACTTACACCAAGTTATTTTAACCAACTATAGAAAATGGGAACAATGGTATCTTTTGGATTAATAGCATTGCTATTAATGTGGCCTGGTTTTCTGTGATGCTGTTTTAAAATCTGCAGGTATTCCTTTGTTGGACCTGCTTTAATTTAAAAAAAAAAAAAGAAAGCTCATTTTTGAAAGAGAACCACATTTATAATACAAAGTCCAGAGACTTCAGTAATTCTTCATCATACTGTCCTTTATTTTAGCATTGCTCCAATTTTAGATTTTATTGTGACAACATCATAAAACATTTAAAAAGACAATTTACTTCACTACATTTATCCTGATTTTAAAAGACTTAAACATGCATATCTTGGAAAATAGTACTATACAAAATAGTTCTGTTTTATATATGGCCAGAATGGGATATGGATCCAGTCATTTAAAGACTATATTCTAAAGTGATTGTGGAAACAAATAACTTTAAAATGGAGCTATCTCACAGTTTGTTAGAAATAGACATGTAAAGTAAAATCGACTAAAGACTCCTATTTTTTAAATTTAAATTAAATTACTCAAGTTATATATTTATGGGGTACCATGTGATGTTTTAATGCATGTATACATGTGTAATGTTCAAATCTGGATAAATGTATATTAATAACTGAAACAAATTGAAGGTAAAAAATTTGTGTATCTCCCACAAGATAAGACACTTCACCTCTTTTTCCAACAAAAAACCATGCAGATTCTACAACAGAAGCACATTTCACCACTAAAACAGAAGCATATTTCACCCTTTTTCTCCAGCTAAATATTTTAATACTGCAAATATGTAATTAACAGGAGAAAGTAGTAATACATTTATTAAATGTAGCCCAGCCACCTTGCTAAATACATATGCCACTTATATCCTCGTGTTCCACATAGTTTAATCTGAATATTACCTTTAGGGAAAGAAGAGAACATAAACAACAATTTGTGTTAGTTTTCTGTTGCTTCATTATGGCAAAACATCTGAGATAAACAGCTTAAAGGAGGAAAGGCTTGTGGTTGCTTGGTTCCTATTGCTTTAGGTCTGTGGTGGCACAGTACATCATGGTGGGGAAGGCATGGTGGAGAGGTCTGTTTACCTCACAGTGGTGAAGAAGTGAAAGAGAGAAAGAGGATTCCAACATCTCCTTCATGGGCCTTGTCCCATTGACCTAACTTCCTTCCACTAGGCCCCACCCACTCAAGGTTCCACCACCTCCTAATAGTGCCATAGGCTGGCAACCAAGACTTTAGTGTTGGCCTTTGAGTTACAATGACATATAAGATTCAAATCATAATGCAGTTAGAGTACTTGTTAGAATAGTTCTTGGTTTTGGGTAACAATTAAGTTTAAGAAATAGGGTTGATCAATTTAAAAATCTTTGGTGGTCGAATTGAATTTAAGGATGGTGAATATGAATCAGTGAAAATTTTTGTTGGTAAAAGTTTCTGTTCTATTTATTTATTATAGTACTGAAAGGAAGTTTTTCCAAACTAAACCATGGGCTGTAATTTTCCCAGAAATAATAAGCAACTTCAGAATACCTTCTGTGTAAGTGAGGTGCTAAGATTTGTATGCCAGCTACATCTTGTGCAAGGTCTATAGGAAAATTCTCTAGGGTGGCTCAGCGCTGTGGTGGCACAGCAATGGTATGTTGGCTGTGTAAATAGCAGGTACAGGATTAGCTAACCCTCCTGGGATACACAGAACTAAGCAGCCTAGTTCTGTAAACATGGAAACCAGTTTAAAAGGAACCAAAGGGATGTCATTTTTTTGTGAAAGCTAAAATAAGATCTACTCATAGTGTTTGCATTTGGGGATGTATGTTTTGGCTTAAAATTACCTTTAGAATTAATTTTCCTGCAGTATGCTGACTGTGAACAAAGAATTTGGATTTTTTCACATTTCTTTTGTTGTAGAAATTTATAGTGACTGTAAAGAAGAAAGGTTATGTTTGTGGAAATGGAAGGGTGTGTGTGTGGATGTAGTTGTGTGGAATAGGCAGTGTAGAAGATTTAAAATGGAAGTACAAAAAAAGTATAAGAATTTAGGAACTATGACTTTAATCTCTTACAACTTGTTGTAAATTGAATTTAGCTAAGAAGATACATTTTTATAGAAAATTGTGTTCATTTATTTTATACTGTAATATTTCACCTGAGTCCTCAGGTTCTGTAATTTCAGTCTTTAATCTCCATCTCTCATAAAGATAAACCAGTTCCTTGTTTAATTTTTGTGCTCATAAGTTTGTCAGATAATAATATTATGACACATGAAATGTCTCAGCTATCAAATGCATAGTTTTGCCTGCAGGAAGGAAGTGATGTTTGCTGGTGGCCTGTTTTATATCTGTACTTTAAGTATGGTCCACGGTCTTTTTTTTTGAATTCCCTGAAACCAAAAACTGCACTTCTGTCCTGTTTCCTGGTGAGAGAGTAAATTACATTTACAAGGTTAGGTTAGTTCCACGGAAACATTTATAACATTTTTAGGTCCTAGTTTTTCATGATCGGCCTTCTCACCTTTTATTATGCCAGTACCTTTGAGTCAGTAACACATAAACCAAAGCCAAAAAAAAAAAAAAAAAAAAAAAAAAAAAAAAAAAAAAAAAAAAAAAAAAAAAAAGAACAACAACAAAAGCTACCTGCTGAATTGCTGAATAAACTCCTGAAGTTTGTTGGACAATAAATAAAGAAGACATGTCTTTAGTATCACATTGGAGCCTAAAAAACAGTTGATCATTGGCTCTTTAAGTAGGCTATTTTATATGTTACTGTTATGCAGTAGTAGATAATAGCAGATAATTTTGTAATTTTACATGGCAAACATGGCTTGTCTTACACAGTGGCTTAGCTGGGTGCTTCTGATGCGGGGTCTCTTGTGAGGATTAAGATCAACTGGGGCTGAAGGATCTGCTCTTGCTTGGATGGCAAGTTACTGCTGGTTTTTGGCAGGAGGCCTCAGTCCTTGCTGTGGGGTTTCTCCCTAGGGTTGGTAGAGTCTCCTAACTACAAGGCAGCAGCTGCCCCTGGAGTGATTGATCCAAGAGAGAACAAGGTGGAATCCATGTTTGTGACCTAACTTTGGAAGTCACCCTCTGTCATTTTCTCAGTATCCTCTGGTTATACAGACCAGCCCTAATTTATGTGGAAAGGTCTAAATAGTTTAAAGTAGAGATCCTTGGGGGCCAGCATGGAGGCTCCCACCACAACAAAAACTTTGGAAAGTCATGAAGGAAAATGAGACTAGGGCTGTGGTTTTGGAAGCTTTCAATAAACTATAAGCACAGATTTTCTCTGTTTTAGGAAATACATAGTCTCATTAATTTATATGTCATAATTAGAGCTTTGTACTCTGTCCTGGCTTTAAAAAGAGAAGGGAATTGAGGACTGGCCTATAGATTATGGTCAAATCACATTAGGGTCAGAACTCACAATCTATAGGTCAGACACATTATAAATACTCTTATTTATGCCTCACAATATCTCTTGAAGATAAGTGGTGTTAATCCTGTTTGGCAGTTTAAAAAATTATGTTCCAGGAAACCTATTGGGTCTTCTCTTGCCCTGCAAGAGTTCCATTTATGTCTACTCTTGAATAAATCCTATTGCTTTCATCCTTAAAAAAATTATGTTCCAGAGAAGCTCAGGAATTTGCTCACAGCCACATAGCTTCAAGTAGTTGAATGCTCATGATTATCTAGGTGTGTTTGGTGCTAAAATTTTTGAGTTTCTCATTGCCTCATATATGGGCAGTACTTTCCAGTAGGCAGACACCACTGCCTGCCATCTGCAGTGGTGAATATGGAGTACCTTGAAGGCATGTGGTAGGCAACTGAAGAATATTGGTTGAATAAGCAAAATTATTAATGTATGTATATATTAATACTACTACCTGCAAGATGCATTTTAATGTTCAGAGATAGTTCTCTAGATAAATTTGAGACTTCCGATCCAGCTGAATTGTATCTCAGCAGTTTTGAAAAAAAACTGGCATGTTAATGAGATGAAATAACATATATAAATGTGGCTAGCATTGTCTGATATGTATTAGGTGCTCCAAAATCATTTTATTCTTCAATTTGCAATTTTAGAAATTTTGTTCAAGTCGGGGCTGAAGTGGTGGCTTGGTGGTTCTGGCGCTTGCCTGGCATGCACGAGGACACGAGTTTGAACCCCAGCACCACCTAAGCAGCGCGAAGTGTCGGAGCAGCAAAGGCCACATGGAAAACTAAATAAAATTGATTATCTCACTGCCCCTCTATCTTTAAAAAAAAAAAAAAAGAAATTTTTTCAAGTCATTGTATGATCAAGAAAACAGGCAAATTTAAAAAACAGGACAAGAAAAGAAAAGAACCCACTAAGGGGGAAATATCCTACTTTTTCATAAAAAGGAAAAATTAGAATTCTGAAGAACTGAATAGCTAGTTTTGTTTGCAATTTCTGGCAAAATTTTAGAGTCATTTTCATAAATTAGTGGTTCAGATGATCTTAGAAAACATTTATTATTTGAGACACCAGCAAAGCAACCTGGCCCCAAGTTGTCTCTTTTTACCCCATCCTAACTTTTCTATATTTCTCTCCCGTATCCTTGCTTCTTCCCTTGTCTAGCAATGTGATGGTTAGGTTTGGTATCAGATCAGTTTACAGAAGGGCTAATGACTCAATTATATAGTCAACAGTGTCTACATGACCAAGACTCAATAACATTCTCCACAATTGAGGCTTGGAGGAGTTTCCTTCTTCGGCAATATTCCTTGTATTTTGTCATGCATAGTTGCTGAGAGAATTGAATGCTGCTCATCACTTTGCTGTAGAACTACAACTGGGGAGTCCATGAATTAAACTCTTTAAGATTCTTTGCCATGTTTCTCTTCCCTCAGTTGACTTTTATCTGTATCCTTTTATGATAATAAACTATAACCTAAATAGAATAACTGTTAGTTTAGTAGGTCCTTTTAGTGGATTATTGAACCCAAGGGTGCTTTTGGGGACCCTGGAACTTGGAATTGGTGTGAGAAGGAAGGGTAGTCTTGAGGACTTCTCTAACTCCTGCAAGTGGCAACCAGACAATTAAAAAAAAAAAAAACCTGAACACCTTACAGACATCCTAAATAGTAGCCTTTACCTACCTGTCTGACCTTATTTTGTATCACTCCCCACACATCAGTTCCAATCATCACTGTTCTTTTAATTTGTTTTTCAAACATGGCCCTAGGGTCTTTGCATGTACTGTGTTTTCTGTTGTATCTCTCAACCTCCAGATATTCATAAGACTGATTATTTTTTTTAAGATTTCAATTAAAAAATGTTACTTCTTTTAAGGAACCTTCCTTGTTTTACTCACTGCTCCAGCCGTTTATCACTCTGTGATGTGATCTTATTCATTTATTGACTATTTGTTATCTATTTTCACTCAGAGAAAGCAAAGACTGTGTCTATTTCTGTGTTGAAGTGCCTACAACAGCAACGGGCATATTCTGGGCATTTATTAAATATTTATTAAGTAGAATTATGAATTTTGTTTCATGTTTTTTTATTCAACATAGTTGCTTCATGTTTTTAAAAAATAGTGTAAGATAGCAGATTGGGAAACTATTATAATCCCACAGTACATTTTATATTGAAAGATTTTAACAAAACATTTTTCAAAATCTTCGCACCTAAGTATAACTGGTAGAGAGTTGATGAATAAATCTGTTTTCTTCTTGTGATGTACATGAAGATTTTCTTCATAATTTTAACCAATGAATTAACAGAAAATATGTGAGTTAAATTTTCAGATAAAACAAAACTTGAGATTAAGATAATTAGAATTTGAAAAGGTCAGAACAGTTAAGAAAAATGAAGAGATTATTAAACAATTGAATTAAGATAAATTTACATTATTTTATGAAGTTTAAGAGAGATTAAATTTGGAAAAGAGAAGACTTAGGGAAATACATATTTTTTCTTGTCCTGAAAGGTTATCAGGTAGAACATGGATTAGATGTATTTTATATAATCTTAAGCTACCAATGAAACCAAGACTTGGATCTTTTAAGGAAAGGTAGACTTTGATAAGAATATTCCAGCAGAATTGTTCACAGTGATGTAGGCATTTTGGGAAATACTGACCTATGTTGTTGCCATATAAAGCATTGAACATGATCTAGGTGACTATCTTCCAGGTAGATTGATGGGAAGGTGAACTATATGCATTCTCAAGACCTTCACAAATCTTTTCATTCCTGTAGTTTAGGAGATCTGGGGACTAGTTTCCAGGAGCTTAGAGAATCCAAAGATCAGATCCTTACGACAAGATGATACAGCAAGGTCAATAAATGATTGTAGATTCCTCAAAGGATAGATAGATATTCTGTCCACAAATTTGACATTCTTTTCATCAAAATCGAGGCCAGCATTAGTGACACTTCTTCTAAGTGGAATGCAGTATTACATAGTCATGAGACCAGTTTAGAAAAGGTGATACAACTTCCACCTGACTTTCTGTTGGGACACTTGTCCTTGGAACCCAGCCTGTGTCCAAATCTAGAATTATGCTTACCAAGTGATTTTTGCCTAGGGCATGGTGCTGTCCTCAATTTAAAAGTCATATGGGAAGCCCGTGTGTTATGCATTCTAGTCTTCCCTCCAGCTAAGTTCCTAGCTAAGAACCAGCACCAATTGGCAGATGTATGAATGAGTAAGCAAACCTGCTGATGGTTCTGTAGCCCAGCCTTTCATTAGCTCATCTAGTGATACAAGTAGCAGAGATGAGATGGCCCCACTGAATCCTGTTAAATTGTAGGATTATTCAGTGTTTTAATCTTTGGGTGAGCCATGGTGAGACCAGATACAGATCAAGAGAGAGGAATCAGAGTTTAATATTTTTAGTGTATTTGGTTTCCTAAGGAGGGCCACTCAGGGTCAATCATGGGAGATGGGAAAGAGAGATAGAAACTGTGGGTAAGCATTTTACTTGTGGTTTCTGGAGAAAGAAAAATGGTGAGACAGGGAAAGCAGGCTTAGCAATGGTTAATTCAATAGGTATTGGTGGGCATTGGAGCATAAGAGTTGTCCTTGGTTGTCTGTTACATGGTTCTGAGGGAATTAAGATGGGGGTAGAGTGACTTACAGTGTGAGAGCTTAGGGAAGTGTGGACATAACTGGCCACTCAAGGAGAACTGACCAGTCTCTCACTTGGCCTCAAAACTGAATCAAGATAGCATTTATTAAACTATATTTCAGTGAGCAAAATAAATGTATTTTAAGACAATGAGTTTTGGTAGTTTATTAGGTAGCAATACATAATTGGAACATTCTGACCACTGGTAGTTGCAGAAACCCACAAGGTGGAGAGTTTTTGTTCTTCTGGGCTTAAGAGAATGTAACATCTTTGAATGATTTCTAGGATATGGAAGGGTCCCTCTGATCTAGAGTTCACACCTGTATCTGAGTGACTTGGTAGAACAGAGGCAGTGAGGCCTGTCCTCAAAACGTTTCTGGAGCTCTTGTGAAGCCTCAGGATGTTCTTCAGAACAGCCATGACAGGTACTTTCTAGATTTCAGGAAGAGAAGTTTATTTTGTTTTACTCTTAGAGTGAAGATGCTGTCTTAGTTTGGGTTCCTCTCAATGTGAAGAATCTGATCACTGATAGTTTGGAAATGATCCTAGGAAACAAGAGCCAGGGAGTGAAAAGTGTTAAGTAGGGATGAAGAAAAATCCAAAATAAGGGAGTGTTTTCAAGGTGGTGCTTGTAGGAAACAAGGACTTGATCCTCCTTTGACCTTAGATGCATACACCTGTGAAGTACTCTCCTGTATGATAGGAATCAGAGACATTTATGCAACCCTTGCCATTTCTTCTTGGGTTGAGGGCTGTCCCTGTGTGCAACCTTTGGACTCTGTTCATACATAGGCAGAACCAGGTTTCTACAGCATAAGAAAATGCCCTTTGGAAAAAGCAGAAAGATGAGTGACATGGCCTTGATATGGGAGATAATCAACTTGAGGATAATCTGAGT
This sequence comes from Aplodontia rufa, assembly GCA_004027875.1. Taxonomy (NCBI): domain Eukaryota; kingdom Metazoa; phylum Chordata; class Mammalia; order Rodentia; family Aplodontiidae; genus Aplodontia; species Aplodontia rufa. Next base: position 57,076 of record PVKS010002187.1, read on the forward strand.
TCCTGTGAGTTTTAGCTTTGAGGTGAACCTCATGGTATCCAAGATAATGTGTTATGTTTTGCAACAAAGTCAAATCTGGAAAGTTCACTGGAATTGGAGTCAAAGGCCTGAGTCCCAGTCCATAGTTATAATAACTGGGTAACAATGCCAAGACATTTAGTTTCCAGATTCAGTTTTCTCATATATAAAATGAGGATAAAGTCAAATAACATTTGTGAGATAAGGAGGCAAGGACAGTGAATCACTCAGAGATGTGAAATGGTTGGCTGCGAAGGGGATCTCAAGAAGGAAACATTCACCCTGGTGAATTCTCCATAATGGTGGAATTCTCCATGTTGAATTCTCCCAATGGAGAGTAGGATCTTCTTTTAAGAGTGGCATCTTCTTTTAAGCAAAGACCTATTAAACAGATTCATGAGGAATGTTCTATAAACCCATATGAAATTTATGACCTTGGAATGGTGGATTCATTTTTTTATCAGTGCATTAGAGTTGTACACAATGATGGGGTTTGTTTTTACATATTTATACATACACACAATATAACAATATAATTTGGCCAATATACACCCCCAAACATTATCCCCTGCCCCTGTCCCCTGGTGCCTTGCATCTGCTGATCACCTTTTGAAATTGATTGGGTATTATTTATTTTCCTAGAGGTGTAAATTATATATTTCCCTTCACCACTTAACTCTCCCTTTTTCCTTACTGTCCTTCCTTACCACTCCCTTTCTGCTTTCTTTAGTAGACTTCCTTCAGTTCATCTGTTAATTTGTATTTGAATAGTTCCTTATATAATCTTTCTTTCTTTTTTGTTTTAAAGAGAGCAGAACAGTGAGAAAGAGAGAGAAAGAATCAACTTTATTTAGTTTTTCATGTGGCTTTCATTGCCCAGACACTTTGTTGTGTACATGGTGCTGGGGTTTGAACCTGTTTACTCAGGCATGCCAGGTAAGCGCTGAAACCACTGAGCCACTGCTCCAGCCCCTCCTTATATAATTTTATCTTTCCTTCCCGCTTTCCTTTATTTTACTCTAGCTTCCACAAATGACAGAAAACATGACTTTTGAGTTTCTGTGATTGGCTAATTTCGCTTAGCATCACAGTCTCCATTTCAATCCATTTGCCAGCAAATGCCATAATTTCATTTTTTCTAATAGTTGAATAGAACTCCATTGTATGTGTATACTATAATTTCTTAATCCATTCATTTAGTGATGGGCATCTGGGATGATTCTATTATTTAGCTCTTGTGAATTGTACTGTTATAAACATCGATGTGGCTGTGATGTTGTAGTAGGTCCACTGTAAGTCCTTTGGGAAGATCCCCAGTAGTGAGATAGCTGGGTCATGGGTGGTTCCATCCTTAAATTTTTGAGGAATGTCCATACTGCTTTCCAGAGTGGTTGAACTAGTATGCAGTTCCACCAATGATGTATGAGTTTTCCTTTCTCCCCATATGGTAGCCAGCATTTGTTGTTCATGTTCTTGACCTTTGCTATTCTAACTGGAGTGAGATGAAATCAATGTAGTTTTGATTTGCATTTCCCGTATTGCTAGAGATGTTAAACATTTTTTTTCATGTATTTATTGGCCATTTGTGTTTTTTCTATTGAGAAATTTCTGTTTAGTTCTTTTGCCCATTTGTTGATTGGGTTGTTTTTGTTTTTGTCTTTGTTTTGGTGTTAAGCTTTTTGAGTTCTTTTTATATTAGCTACCAATTTTATATCTTTTTAATGTATTCTGGTATATTTCCATATGATTGAAACTCTTCATAAACACCACTTTTTGGCTGCTTTGGCTACTATGTTTTTTTTCACTGGGTGGATGGACCACAATTTGGTTGATTTTTTTCCCCCTTCTGCTTTTATACATTTGTGTTTGTGAATAAAAAATAAATTATTAACAGTATATCTTGGATAGTACTATAATGGGTAATAATAAACTGTGTAAGGGAAAAAAAGTTGAAGAAAAGCTAAGTAAAAGCTATTTTGGCTAGAGCAGCAATGATAAATAAACATAATAGTAATAATTCTCATGTAGTTTGTAGTTAGCATTATATTAAGTCTGCAGTGTTTTAGCTTTTTGAGTTGTTTTTATATTATGGATGTTAGTCTCCTATCAGAGGGGCAGCTGGATAAGATTTTCTCCCATTCTGTAGGCTCTCTCTTCATAATATTAATTTTTTCCTTGTTTGTGCAGTAGCTTTTTAGTTTAATGGCATCCCACTTATTGATTCTTGGTTTTATTTCTTGTGCTTTGGGATCATGTTAAGGAAGTCAGTGCCAGCTTCTATATGATGGAGTGTTGATCCTGTATCTTCTTCTAGCAGTTATAAGGTTTCTGGTCTGATTCCTAAGTCTTTGATCTATTTTGATTTGAGTTTTGTGAAGGGTGATAGATTACGATCTAATTTCATTTTTCTAAAGCTATCCAGTTTTCCTAGAACCATTTGTTGAAAAGGCTGTCCTTTCTCCAAGATATTTTTTGCATCATGTGTCAAATATTGTAAGGCTATCGGTTTATGGATTTGCCTTTGTGACTTTTATTCTGTTCCATTGGTCTTCATGTCTACTTTGATACCAAAACCATGTTGATTTTTTTACTACAGCTCTGTAGTATAATTTTAGATCAGGTATTGTAACGCCTCCTGTTTCACTTTTCTTGGTGAGCATTGTTTTGACTATTCTGCATCTCTTATTTTTCCAAATGAATTTAAGAATTGTTTTTCTAATTATGTGAAAAATGTGATTGGTATTTGATGGGAATTGCATTAAATCTGTATAGTGCTTTTGGTGAGATGGCAATAGAATGATGGATTCTAAGAGTCATTGTGAATGTACAGTGGTATTCTTTGTCTAACACATGTTGTCTTTGTAGGCAAGCTATTTTAGAAGTTCAAAGTCAGTATATAGTTAAGTGAGAATAGCATTCAAATAAAGGTAGTTGGTAACATGGTTGAATTTTGGAGCACAAGGGTAAGGGTAGTTTGTATCCTTTTCACTGTAGGGATATTCCTCTCTCTTGAATAAGTAAGGGCTACTAGCTTCCCTGACTTGTCCAGTGACCTTCATTATGAATGATATAAATACTGATGAATATCTTTAAAGTTGCCTTTATGCATGTCTGAGATTCAGCTGACTTTTATAAATCATCTTTTCATGTATCACCATGCATTGTATTGATTTTGCAACTTTCAGGGGGAAACTTCAAAAACCATTTTTCAGGGAGCAACTCAGCCACTACGCTGCCTGAAAGGGTTATTGTAGAGTTTAAATGACATTGTTAAGCTGATAAATATAGTATGAGCTCCTCTTGATGTCACTAGATTATGGAATCTAATATGTAGTAATGGGTTCAGTAGAGGAAAGAGTTTAATAACCAAGGACACAGAAAAGCAATTTCAAAAATTTCTTTCTTAGAGCCTACAGAATGGGAGAAAATCTTAGCCAGCTGCCCCTCTGATAGGAGACTAACATCCATAATATAAAAAGAACTCAAAAAGCTTAACACCAAAACAAAGACAAAAACAAAAAATAACCCAATCAACAAATGGGCAAAAGAACTAAACAGAAATTTCTCAATAGAAAAAACACAAATGGCCAATAAATACATGAAAAAAAATGTTTAACATCTCTAGCAATAAGGGAAATGCAAATCAAAACTACATTGATTTCATCTCACTCCAGTTAGAATAGCAAAGGTCAAGAAGAACATGAACAATAACAAATGCTGGCCAGGTTGTGGGGAGAAAGGAAAACTCATATATCATAGGTAGGACTGCAGAATAGTTCAACCACTCTGGAAAGCAGTATGGACATTCCTCAAAAATTTAGGTATGGAACTACCATGTGACCCAGCTATCCCACTACTGGGGATCTTTCCAAAGGACCTAAACTTGGCATAGTACAGCATTGTGAAGGATATTGTTAGGGGTTGTCAAATGCAGTAAAGGAGTAAATAATATTCATAAGCCACATCAATGTTTATAGCAGCACAATTCACAGTAGCTAAATTATGGAATCCAGGTGACCATCACTAGATCAGTGAATGAAGGGGCTAGAGCGAGGGTTCAGAGATTAAAGTGTTTGCCTGTCATGCGCAAGGACCCAGGTCAAACCCTGGCACCACGTACATAGCTAAATGTTAGAGAAACAAAGGCCAGATGAAAAAAATAAAATTTTTTCTTTTTCTCACTCCCTCTCAAAAAAATTATTGTATATACATACAGTGGAGTTTTACTTAGCTGTTAGAATGAAATTATGTCATTCACTGGCAAATTGATGGAAATTGAACATAAATAATAAATTAGCCAAACTCAAACTCAAAAGTCCTATGTTTCCTCTCATATGTGGAAGCTAGAGTAAAATAAAGAAAAGGGGGAGGGAAGGATAAGATTACATAAAGAACCATTCAAATACAAATTAATAGATCAACTAAAGGAAGTCCAGTAGAGTATAGGTAGGAGAAGGGGAGAGGGGAGGAGGGAAGAAAGGGAGGGGGTATAGTGTATGTATGTGTGTGAGAAAGTATATTCTGCACCTATCAGCAGAAGAAAAGGACCATGGGACAGGAGTGGGGAGTGCTTGGGTGGGATATTGGCCAAATTATGTTGTTACATTGTGTGCATGTATGAATATGTAACAATAATTCCCATCCTTATGTGTAATGTTAATGCACCAATAAAAATGTGGAAAAATTAGTTAAAAATTCCTTTCCCATTGATGAGTTGAAGGACTTTTGTAATCCATGAATAAGAGAGTTTGGGCTTTATTAGCTTTTCATTATCCAAATGCTATGCTTAAAACTAGGCAACTGGTGGTCAAATTATAAATTGATTGCAAAAGCATCATGAGGGATTTTATTAGGAATTATCAAATGCAGTAAAGGAATAAATAACATTCATAAGGGCTTATTGAACATAAATTTTAATTTAACTTATTAACATAAAAATAATTTTTAAAAGCTAAATCTAAAAGAAATAGCACAAACTTGGACATTGAGAGAAACATAGCATTTGTCTTGTTCTGTTGACTAAAATGTTGTCTGACTTTGGCCCATTGTTTGGGATTTAAGTTTCATTAACTGTGAATAGAGGACTAGTTCAGTTAATTCTGTATTTCAGCTCTAAAATTTTTTGATTCAAGTAAGTAGAGATTCTTTGGGGTGATAGTAGTAGAAGTGTGATAACTTTTAAAGTATGGGTATTTTGGAGGGAAATAAGAGATGGGAAGAGTTTTAATTGTAAGATGGAAATTGCTAACTTATATTACCAAAAATTGCAGTCTAACATTTTCAACCTTCAAACATGTAGATAATATGTAAAGCTTATAGGAATTCCTTAATTATGGTGATCAACCATCTGAGTTTTCCCAGAAATAAGTTTCTTGGAAAGCAGGACTTTCACTATTAAATTGGGGAAAGTTCTGGAAAAAGATGTAACAAATAGGTTTCCTTACTCGTAATGCAGTCTGTATTACTTCAGTATAAGCTCCAAGCTGCCATGGTTGATGGCAGCCAAGTGGTAGGAATAGTTTCCACTAATAACCTCAGTCCTTGTAACTGGTATTAGAAGGCATGTAATATTTAAGAGATGAATTGAGTTTTAAAGACAGCATTTGGGGAATGTGCAGAAAGGAAGGAGGCAAAGACATAAGAGATCAGAAACACATTTTTCCCAATTTCTAAAAAATCTAATTATTTGTCCATTCATACCTTCAGTATTTCTAAGTACAACCTCTGCGTGAAGCACAGTGCTAGTTCCTGGGAACCAAAACTAACAAGTAAAATCCCCATAAAGTAAAGAACTACTTCTCTAGTGAAACTTATTTTAATCTACCCTGTTATTAAACTTGTCTTCCCATTCATCCTCTAGAGCACTGTCCTGTAAATGCTTCACATATCTTGGGACAGAGGCCCATGGTCTGGCACTTGGTAGATGCTCAATAAATATTTATTGAATTGAATTTCTATTATCCCCTTTGCTCTTTCTGCCTTAAAAAAAAGCAAAAAACAAACCTTGTTTCCTTTCTTTGTCTCAAAGGATTTGAGAGTAATATTTTTTTCTCTGGACTCAAAGCACTTGGCAGACATTTTCTAAGGTCTTTACAGCCTATCTCTGAAATAGATAAGAAGTACCCTGATGGCAATTGTACCCATCACTGGCTATGGTTTCTCTTGGTTCTCTTATATCCTATTACTGATGGTTCATTTGAACTTCCACAACAGGTCAAGACACAGCTTAATAGTTCTCATGGCTCATTTTGGGCATTTGCAGGGCAGTAGTCTCAGGAAATATGTGGACTTCAAAAGTACTTATCAGAGGCAAATTCAGATCAAAGCAAACAGCACAGTAAATATGCCAAGCGTGTATCTTGTGTTCCACAGCACAGGGTTTTAAAGGTCTCCTGAGGACATAAGCCAGAAAGAGCCACCTGGAGTTGTAATTTTCCAGTCCTTCTGGAGATTTTGGTGAGGTCATTGCTGTTGATTCCATTTTGAAGTTTGGCAGCAGGAAGGGATCTTGGGATTTGACTCTGTTCAAGTGTCACTATGCTGAAAATAGGACAAAACAGTAAGACATTTATGACAAGGCTGTTTGCTTTTTGCATAGTGTCTGGAATTGAAGAGCTAAAAACATTGTTAAGTTAAAAGTCCCTAATTAATTATTGTCACATTCCAGTGAGACAGATGAGGGTAATGTTTAAATAGAAAGGACAAATGAATCCTTTACTAATTATTGAGGGTCACACATCAAATTAACAGTAGTGTACTCACAGACATCTAGTATGACTACCACAAAACACTTCTCAGGCTCAGCAGGTTGTGGACATTTGAAAATAAACTGTACGATTTGCCTTACATTCTGCGTTACAAGCCATATAATAGGTGCATTTTTAAATTTAATTTACATATCATCTATCAATGTGACCTTAGATTAGCATTTTAATAGCCCTTACATTTTGGTCTGTCTAATGATTGCTATTGCTCCAATTTAAACTGGCATTTTGTGGATAAAAGTGCTTTTTAAATTTTTTTTTTTTTTTGCAATTGGGTGAACTCCTGCACATGGGCAGGAAATGTTCTTAAAACTTGAAAAGAGCAATTGGACAATTAATTATCTTGTTAACACTACAGCCAGTCATTCTTTATGTTTATGTGTGTGTGCCTCTGAGTGTGTGTGTGTTATCTACTTGATTTTATAACAGGTCATCAGCATCTCTGAAAGAAGAAAATAAACAAACAAACCAGAACTGTTTATAATTTTGCAGGGTCTGATAAAGATGCAGAAGGAAGCAATTAACTCAGATAGTAATCTGCTCTAGTCAGTATTTTGGAAACATACATGCTATAAAAGTCAAGCTCTCTATGTATCTATCATATATCTGTTGAGTTATTCATATGGTTCAAAATTCACAAAGTTAAAAAATTTATAATTGTAAGTCTTCTTCCTATTCTGTGTTTTCCATTTGTCTAGATGCTTCAACCCTAGGTACTCACTCTTAATTTCTTAATGTCTAGATTTTCAGTTTTAATAAATTTATATAAAACTGAATAAAATATGGTTTATTTTTCTTGTCCCTTTTATATAAAAGGTAGCATCTTAGACATTCTTCTGCAGGTTATTTTTTTCTTCCAACAAAGTATCTTAGTGATCTTGCCTTAGCAACTCTTAGAATACCCTCATTTTTTCCTTGCTGAATAATACTACATTGTTTTAGGTCAGTGTTTTTCGAATTTCAATATGAATAGTAATTATATTCTCTGTTAACATACAGAATACTGAGTTTTACCATGTTCCAAGTCTTTGATTCAAGAAGTTGCAGGAGTGGGGGGTGTGAGTATTTGGATTTGTTTATGTTGATAGAAGAGATTTTTCCAAACTCTTACTCTTATAAACTATGTAGCAATGAATATTTCTTATTCATATACTATTTCTAAGAGGTGTAGGTATTTCTTTAGGATGAGTTTCCCAAAATGGGTCTTCTAGTTTCAAGGTTATATGCATATGTTTTCTTGATATATATAGTATCAATTTGGTGATGGTTCCAACTTACACTTTTACCAAAAATACATGAAAGTGCTTATCACACCATTGCAAAAAGAGTGCATGATAAAACTTTTTTTTTTGGGTCCAATCTGTTAGGTGAAAAATGGTTTTAAATTGCATTTATCTGTTCAAACAATCAAGGAACATTTATATGTCTATTTTTAAGTTTACTTTCCAGAGTAAGTTATCCAGTCATTCTAGACCTCAATTTCTTTATTTGTAAGTTGGGAATATTAGTAATTCTTAGAAATAGGCAGCCCAAATTGCTATTGGCCCCATAACTTTATTCTTGGTCCTAAATAATTAATTAAATTCCATTTCATCCCATCACACAATTTTGTCAATTATTTATTCATGAAATAATTATTCAGCACCTACAATATGCTAAGTATTAGGGATAAGGAAGTGAGAACTTCATCTTTGAGGAATTTGCTGTCTACTCAGGGAGATCAACATGCAGAGTGATGGGATGATAAAATTACGGCTGTAGTGATGGTCCTTACAAAACCTAGGGGAAGGACATCCCAGCTGTCTCTGGGGATATCAGGGAGAGCTTCACATACAAGATAGGTTTGAACTGACACTTAAAGATGAGGCAGAGTGCCTGGTGGACAAATTTGGGGGTGTGTGACTTGGTCAGAAATCCTGTGCGAGAACAGATGGGGGAGAAAGTTGTTATTCACAGAGCCACCATATTTCTGAGGTTTATAGAGTGGGAGTGAGAGGAGGATCTCTGTGATTCTCTAGTTCACATATGGGGTGGGAGGAAAACCTGTTCCTTTAAATTGGCTCATTGGCAACCCTGGAATAGTGTATGGATGTTCCTATCGTATTTTCAGCAGCTAATTTTCTCTTAGTTCTCTCATGTCTTTTGACCAGGACATTTGTGGTTCGATCTCTTCTTTGTCTCAGAGGAAGATTTATTTGGGCCCTGATGCATGAACTTGCCAGTTTAATGTTCCATTCTCTACCACATAATTCTTCACGGAGAGTCAGAGGTTAATAGAAAAATAACATAGAGGGAATATGTGTTGAGCTACTTACATCTTTAAGAGTGTATGTTCTCAAGGACTATTCATAGAAGGGTAGGATATTCCAAACATTAGAAAAGAAAAGATGCAGCATGCTTAATGATATAGAAATGTTGTTTCTGTTATTTTTCATTTGAAAACCTCAAATATTAATCACTTTATTTAGCTACCAATTTTATATCTTTTTAATGTATTCTGTCTGGTATATTTCCATATGATTGAAACTCTTCATAAACACCACTTTTTGGCTGCTTTGGCTACTATGTTTTTTTTTTTTTTTTTTCACTGGGTGGATGGACCACAATTTGGTTGATTTTTTTTCCCCCTTCTGCTTTTATACATTTGTGTTTGTGAATAAAAAATAAATTATTAACAGTATATCTTGGATAGTACGATAATGGGTAATAATAAACTATGTAAGGGAAAAAAGTTAAAGAAAAGCTAAGTAAAAAAAGCTATTTTGGCTAGAGCAGCAATGATAAATAAACATGATAGTAATAATTCTCATGTGGTTTGTAGTTAGCATTATATTAAGTCTGCAGTGTTTTAGCTTTTGACCTGCTTTGTTCTCTAAAGTCCACACTATTAAGTCTATACTATTTTTGACCTTCTGACATACAGAGAGATTTTGTGTTTCAGTAGAACATTGTAGTGTATCCTTGTCAGTTATCAGATTATGACTCTGTTCCTTTTCTTTGAGCTGTTTTGTATCTCTTTGCAAATTGCAGGTAATTTATAATTGCAACCTCTGTCTTGTCTGTTAGAGATTTAGTGACTTCTTCTCTGTTAACCACCTATAAATTGTACCTGCTCCTGTCACCTTGCATTAATAATCAGCCCTTATCAAATTTTTAGTTTTCTGGTTCCCTTTAATATCTAGCTGTAACCCTCTAAACTAACATTTCTAGTTTTTTCCCTTTTTCCTGTCTGGTATCATCAAGAACTAAAGTCTGACTGCCCAGATCCCTTTGGCCTTATAGCTGGCCTTTCCCAGGATTTGAAGAAGCTCTATGAGCTAGAGAATGATCACTTAGTGTATACCTTAAAAGACTCATTATTGAAGCCGACCACACATAGGCTAATTTCTCTGGACAAGCCAATGCCTGGGCCACTAAACAAATCTGGCATAATGCTCAGGTCATGTATGCCCCCTGATGAGAGGGAGCCAAGTCTGAGGACAATGTAACCCAGAACATTGAAATTTTAGCTTCAAGAAACTAGCAGTGATACAAAAGCAAAAGATTTTCCACTACCAACTGGGATAGATACCTTCAGGCCTCAGATCATTGCTATAATATGCCATTTTATACCAATATTTCTCCTTTAAGATGCCTACTCCTTAGGAACCTAAAATAATTGAACTTTGCCACCACTTCTCCATAGGTGGCTCAACTGTTTTTGCAGTAACAATTCTAAGAGTCCTCAGGAGGCTATTACTGAGACCTGGTGTCACCTCTCTCAGGAGGGTTATGATTGCCTCTGAGTTGTTCAGCAATGAATGACATTCATTTATCTTGAACAAAAGAGTGGACTGACAGTGCTGAACTTTATTACCTGAGTCCTGTGCTCCTAGAAAATAGTGAGGGCTAAGGAACTGCCCTCCCCTCTTCTGATGAGGGACTTACTGCCAAACACTATTGTATGAAATAGAGAAAAAGCAAAGTCTGTTCCTCCTACTGTACTTTCATGGCACAGAACACTTGTGTAATCCCAGATATTTGGGATATTTTTCCATCCATCAAGCAAGTAATTCTGAAGAGATTTTCCAGCAGACACCAGATGAGTATTCTGCAATTTATTTCAATTCTGACATTATCTACTGGAAGACAACATCAGATCCCACAGGCTGAGAGTACAGTCTCACAAATCTGCTCATGACTTCAGATACCAGTCAAAAATATTATGTTGTCAGCTATACTTCTGCCCAATTGGGTGTGAATTCATGGCTCCAATAAATTCCTTTTTGTCTTCTATTAATTTGCTAGAGTGGCTGACAGAACTCAGGAAAGTGCTTATGTTGTTGTTTTATTATAAAAGATTTTTAAAAATGAAACTGATTAGCAGCCATATGGCAGAGAAGCTCAAAGCAAAGTTTATCAGAAGTACAGATCTTCCATGCCCTCTGGAGCACATTGCCCTCCAGGAACCTCCATGTGTTCAGCTATAAGAAAAATCATTTAACCCTGTGTTTTGGGGTTTTATGGAAACTTGATTATGAAGGTGTGATTTATTAAATCATTGGCCATTTGTGATCAATTTAACCTTCAGCCTCTCTCCCCTCTTTGCAGGTTGGAGATGGGTTGGGAGTGAAAGTCTCAACTCTGTAATCATGCTGTGGTCTTTTTCAGTGATGAGCCCCATCTTGAAGCTACTAGAATAAAAAAGACACCCTTGTCACTCAGTTCCAGTGATTTTTAGGTGTTATATGTCAGGAAACAAGGACAAAGACTAAATACATATTTTAAAATATCACAACCACACTTCCTCATATGACTTACATAAGACCTATGAATAAACCCCTTATTTACTCTGTATAAGGCTATACACAAACCCTCCAAATTCACATTCCTTATCTCATAAGTGATTAGGTGAAATATTTGTTCCCATTGACCAAACTGAAGAAACATCCATTAACTGGCTTAACCATATGTTACTCAGGGTTCCCTTATTTTCCCAGGCCCTGAACTTTGGCTCACCCTTGTACACTGGGACTTGGAACAACTAATGGACTCTCCTGACAATCAGCTGACCTCAGAAACCATTGCCTGATCAGCTTTCTAAACAGGCCATCCACTTGACCCCTATCACTATACTCAGTTCTTTCTTACATTATTTATTCCTTCTGATAAATGTCCTTTTTTTTTTTTTAACATAGACTTTATGGTCAGATCATTCTCCCTATTGCATTAATTCTCTTTCCCTATTCAATAATCCCCACCCAAGTCCTCTTTATTGCAATAATCTTTTTAAATAAAATCCTTTCTTTTTTTTTTTTTAAGAGACAGGGACAGTGAGAGATAATCAATTTTTAAAATTTAGTTATTTATGTGGCTTTCATTGCTCCAACACTTTGTTGTGTATGTGGTGCTTGGATTTGAGCCCATGTGCTTGTGCATGCTAGGCAAACGAATAACTGTTGAGCCACCGCTCCAGCCCCAATAAAATCCTTTCTTAACTATGTCTGGATTTAAAATTTTTCTTTCTAAAAAACATTTTGAGGGCTGGAGCGGGGGCTCAGTGATTACTGTGCTTGCCCGGCATGCACGAGTATATGTGTTCAAACCCCAGCACCCACATACACAACTAAGTGTCAGAGCAGTGAAAGCCATGTGAAAAACTCTATAAAAATTGATTCTGTCTCTCTCTTACTGTCCTTCTCTCTTTAAAAAAATTTTTTTGAAATGTACATTTGTTATAACTGAGGATCTACATGGCATATCGTTATCACCCAAAGACCATAGTTTACATTGGGGTTCACTTTTGGTGTTGAACATTCTGTAGATTTGGACAGATTACATAATAACGTGTATTCACCAACAGAATAACATACTGTAAGTATCATTGCCTTAAAAATCCTGTGTTCTTATTAATGATCCCTTCCTCAACCTCTGGCTACTATTGATCTTTCTTTTCTAGAATGTCATAGTTAGAATCATACAGAATAGTCTTTTAAGATTGGCTTCTTCAGTTAGTAATAGGTATTTTAGGTCTCTCTATGTATTTTCATGGCTTGATACCTGATTTCTGTTTAGGGTTGAATAATATCCCAGTTTTGGACATACCACAGTTTATATAGTCAATCACTGAAAGGTATCTTAATTTCTTCCACATTTTGGCAATTGTGAATAAAAATGATGTAAATATCCATGTGCAAGTTTTTGTGCAGACAGACATTTTCAACTCCTTTGGGTAAGTACCAAGGTGCAAGATTTCTGGATTGTGTTAAAAGAGTACATTTAGATTTGTAAGACACTGCCAAACTGTCTTTCCAAGTATGTGTATCATTTTGGATTTGTTTTGCCAGTGAAGGAGAATTCCTGTTGTTCCACATCCTTCTCAGTATTTGGTGGTATCTGAATTTTGGGTATTTTAACAGGTGTATAGTGGTATCTTATTATATTTTTAATTCACATTTTCTTGATGACATGTGATGAAGAGTATCTTTTCATATATTTATTTGAAATATATTACCAATGCAGTACTAATTTGCCATCTGCATAGGTATCTGTTAAAGTACTTGGTCCATTTTTAAATTGGGCTGTTTGTTTTCTTTGTTGAGTTTTAAGTGTTCCTTGTATATTTTGGACGATAGTCCTTTATCACATTTGCCTTTGGTGAATATTTTCTCTCTGTTTTTGGTTTGGTTTTTCATTTTCTCAATGGATTTTTGAGTACTTGACATTTTCAGGAAAGAATTGTGAAAGACTTTAAAATGGTAAAAAAGAAAAAGGTAGTTCTGTTAAAGCGCTCTTCATGGTTAATCTATATCTTTGTTTTAAAGCTAATTTACAACTCTGTAAGCTTAGTAAATATAAGTTTTTCTCCCTAGAAATGCAAATAAATTGTATACAAGATTTAACTGATTATTGCCTTCTAGATAGATAAATTGGTTTGCAAAATTCAATCTGGCATCCCCTATTGCTTAGTTGTGTGGTTTTTTGATTATCCTTTGAAATGGCTGTAACATTTTATTGATTCCTTTCACCAATTAATGCATTAAATAAAAATCTTTGACAATGTTCATATTGTATTCATTTGCATTAAAGTTATGATTTTACCTTAAAAAATGGTTCTTTACCATCTAAAAATGTTGGGATAGCTTAGGCTACATAGTAGTAGAGACTTATCTCACATTGGACTCTTGGACCACAAAGTACATGCTCTTACTATATTATATTGGAAAGCAAAAAGATAAAATGGAGAAAGCAGAAGTGTGCTGCTTATTAGGACCCATGTGCCAATGGTTAAAGCCATTGTTTCTGGTGGGAAACTCAAACAGAAAAGATAAATTCATTTACAAAAAGTTGAAAAATCTATTCTTCACCTAGAATAGGTTCTGCCAAAAAGCCTCTCCAAGCCTTTGGGAATCCAGCAATTAGCAGAGAAATCAGCTGCCATGCTGGGCTTAAGGACCTTTCCCAACAGAGCTTAGTCTGCATATGGAATTCTTAATTAACATTGTGGTCACATGGGGCTCTGTGCCCAGGGTGCAATAGCAGTTGTTTTGTTTAAGTGAAGTCCCCTAGTGTTAACAGTTGGATATCTGCAGATTAAGTGCAGACAATACTTGGACAGACAATTGAAAAAGTAATTTTTTGATGCTTTCTGCAGCTGCTGATGACAGATTAGCTGGGATGTTATCCAGGTTCCTTCCCTGCAGCTGATAAAACTTTATGAGAGGAGTACATGAATTTCTGCATTACTGTTGACTGAGCTGCGAAATTTGGAAACACTGCCACACTTCTTTTGTGGGTCATGAGTCAACTAGTCTAGCATTTGTTTGCTGGACATTGCTCTTGTTGGCAGGAAACATATTACTATAGATAGTTGATGATTTAAAAGAAAACCATGCAAAATGATTATTCTAGTTGTCTCCTGTCATCCATTCCACTTTATCCTGCTTTTGAGGCTGTCTTGCTCCATGTCTCCTGCATTGGGATGGTAATAAGTAAAGTGCCTTAGAGTTGTTGATTTTCCTTGCTGCAAGGGATGAGGATTCCTGACCAGGGCATAAGACAGTGTATAGATGATGTTTTCTTTGGTAACAGTGATTTTTCAGGGAGTGGTTTCAATCAGAGTAAAGCTTAGAATTTTTATTCAGTTGTGGATAAACTATCATCTTATTCCTTGGATGTGTTTGAGTAAAAAATGTAGCCCCACTTTTTGCTAGAAGTGCTTTTATATCTACAAGAGGAATGCCTAAAAAATCAGAGGAAACTTAAGCACTAATGAAATTGCACTTAAATGCCATTTGACCTCAAGTGACTTGAGCCTGTAAATAACCTTTATTAATCAGTTTGGTTTTGGTTTTCTGTAACTTGTCAGAAAGGGATCATTCCTATCACAATGGGTCCCTTGTGGAGTATGCAAAGGGGATTTAAAAATACAACCTGATTTGACTGTCTTCCTTGGTGGAAGAGCTGAGATTATACTCATGAATCTACTCGAGAGATTTGAGAATTTTTTCAGTCTTGGAAGAACTTTACTTTTCCCAGCCCTGGAAGTCAGCTTGTTGTTACTGTAACAAAATACCTAAAATAATCAACTTAAAAGGAAAGGTTTATTTTGCCTTATGGTTTGAAGGTTTTAGTTTGTGATTGGATGGTCCCTTGGCTTTTGGGCCTGTGGAGAGGCAGCACATCATGTTTGGAGTGCATGGCAGAGACAGCTGCTTAGCTCAGACATCTGGGAGGTGAAAAAAGAATGGAAGAGATCTGTGTGCCAGTTTCCTTCAAGGGCACATCCCCAAAGACCTAAAATCCTTCAACTACACCCCACTTCCTGAAGTTTTATGCCAGCTCTCAACAGGGCCATGCTGGGAAGCAAGCCTTTAACACACAGGTTTTGTGGGGGCATTCCAGATTCAAACTATTGCAGAAGTACAATTCTAGACTGGCTTTCTGTGATCCTCCAAGGATATGAAATTTCTGAGGACAGAATAGGATTGGTCTTGATTTGGGAAAGCTGGAGAACTCTGGACAGTGTTTCATGGCACTTTCTCTGGCAAACAAAATTCCACAGCTTCTCAGGGGAGTATGCTCTTATTTATGCATTTTTAAGCCTAGGGCTGTCTTGAAGTCTGTCTCTTTGACCAACACGGTTAGCTCTTAAAAGTGCAGGAGCCATGCTTATTTTGTTCACCACTGTGTCCCCAGGCCTAACATAGTGCCTGGCTCCTAGGAAACATTTAATAATTATCTATTAAATTCAAAGAACAAGTAAATGAGCAGGAGTCAAATGTTACAGTTTTTGGTAAGTTTCTTTTTATGCTTCACCAGTACAATTTTCATTTCAGAACATACAATTATAGGGTCCAGGGTTCTCTAATTAAGCTTACTGGAAAATTTACCCCCTTACCTCATTTTTTTGTTTAACCTTTTCTATACTCTAATTAAACAGAAATCCTTCAGCTGACTTTCTCTAAGAAGAAAGTTGTTAAATTTGTAACCATGAACAAGTGTTGGGTTGATGAAATCCCAATATGCCCAGGGTAGAGAAATGAATTATATATAAGTATCTGAAGAAGAATGTCACATTGATTTTTTTTTTTTCAAATCATGAAATAGCTTGCAGAGTCAAGGTCCATGTTTTTGAGCAGTTTATATGCTTTTGCTGTTACTGGTTTACTTGCGAAAAGCTGAACATAGTAAAGCTACATGAAAGAAGAATGCCATTGTTAACTGTTTTTCTGCTATATTAGTTGAAATATTAACTTTTTCCATTGCTAAAGGGACAGAAACTGTGAATCCAATTCCGCTAACTTCCGTGGAAGACTAGATAAGAACCATTCAATTATAGGTTGCTTATTTATCTAATTCTGTTGGCAGGATTTGCCTTTGGTGAAACAAATCACCTGTTGAAGGAAAAAAAAGCCATTTAAGTG
Organism: Aplodontia rufa; assembly: GCA_004027875.1. Classification (NCBI taxonomy): domain Eukaryota; kingdom Metazoa; phylum Chordata; class Mammalia; order Rodentia; family Aplodontiidae; genus Aplodontia; species Aplodontia rufa. The sequence continues at coordinate 73,763 of PVKS010002187.1, forward strand.
ATTACAATCTACTTCAGCTAATTTCCTCTTTAACCTATTTGTAAACCAGCAAGAGCTGATAATTGTAATGAATAGTTCTTATGGGACGTTTTAGTTGACATTTGGATCTCATTAGACTTTGAAAAGCTTCTGCCATCTTTTTGAGTTCTTTAGCTGGGATTGGTTTTTAAGGAAGTCTTCATTGAATGGAATTTAATGTCTGAACTTTGAAGCTTCAGTGTTTGGAATCCAGCTCTCTGATTATCTGTGTGGAACAGGATAATTCTTAGTTATTTTTTTTTTGAAGTTGTGAAATGATTTTTTTTTTTTGATGATTAAGTGAGCTAACAAAAAGTGCTAAGTTTACAGGTGTTAAGTGCTTAACAGTGTCCAGCATGTGGAAAGCATATAATGACAAGACTCATTATTAACAAGAAACTCTGAAATGGTGAAGATGACTGGATAAAGATAGGATACTAGAGAAACAAAGCTATTTCCTTTTTATAATGGGCTTATCAACTTCTGGAAAATTTAGCATGTGTTAATAGATCTCTCCTTTATTAACACATCTTTTTAAGTTCTGGTACAAAATTACTTTGTGTTATAAGATCAATACATTCAGAATTCTTTATAAAGGTTATCTTATTTTAGGGGCATGGTGTATAACACTTATTGAATAAGACATCTTAGTCCTGGTGAGGAATTAAAATATATTAATAGGAACAGCAACTGAACTCCTCCTTTTCATGTTTTGAAGTAGGTACAATTTAAGGGTGAAAAAAAAGTAAAATGGAAAAAGCAGTATCTGCAAAACCTGGTTATTATAGATGGTTTAAAAAAATGTGAGGGAAAATAAGAAGGTGGGAGACAAAGATTAGCAGAATCTCCATAGGGTGGATATATGGTGACAAATCACATAGCATTGCTACTTTGTGGGCATGTTCTTAACTTCAATTTCTAGCCTTCTTTTGAGGTTTGGTAAGTATAAATACCATTCTTAGACGAATAACTTCTGATTTTCTGTGTGGAGGAGTTATGTGGATTTATAAAATACTAATTTAGGAACACATCAGAAACTTCTAGTGTGTATATATGTGAGGACAAGCTTGATTTACCTTCTCAAGGTATTTTGGTCAGGCTAAACTCAAAGTTGATTTGCATTTTGAACACACATCAGTTGTTTCTGCCATTAAGATTGCTTAAGATCAATTTAGATAGATTTAAATATGTGCAAATAAACCGTACTGTAAATTATCTAATATGTGAAGAGAAGTAATACACTATTATTTTTATTTATTCAATATTTTCCTTTCAGTTTAGATTTAACCTCTTGTTTATAGAGAAAAGCTAAAGAATTTTTCCCTAGTTTAGAAGTGGTTTAGCCTAGAGATAAAAATAGCCTCATGTTGCTGAATAGAGTTTGGTACCTATGCTGTCTTTTAAAAAATGTTCCCTAGCTTCCTAACAATGCTACAATTAGACATAACAGAAGATTATATTACAGAATAAGGAACACTTGACTAGAAATAAAACTTGGGTCAGGAGAGCCACTGATACCTCAGAAGCTGACCTTTTTTACATTTCTCTTGCTTTACAATTTCTCTTCATACCACCAACTTGCATTTTTAGTTATTTCTGTCTTGGATGAACTAATCTTGTCTAAATCAACTTTTTCTTAATCCTAGCTCCCTCCTCACCATCTTACACTTTTCTGTGAAGAGGGTGGAACATGGGGGCTGGATCAGTGGCTCAGCATCTAAGGCTCTTGCCTTGCATGCGCAAGGATATGAGTTCAAACCCCAGCACCACATACACAACAAAGTGTTGGAGCATCAAGAGCCACGTGAAAAACTAGATAAAACTGATTCTCTACTTCTCTCTCTCACTGTCTCTCTCTCTTAATAAAAAGAGGGTGGGGCATGGACAAGAGAAAGCACAAAGGCTTATACTCTTTCTGTTAAACTAAAATTAAAACAAGCTTAAAGAAGTCCCTGAGAAGTCATTTATCCTTAGTTATCTGAATTCCTGGGTCTTTATTTAAGCCAATGTATATCCATTTGAGGAAGTGTCCCTTTATGCCATCTTTCTTCTGGACATAAAGTTATTTGGCTTTTTCTGAATCTATATTGTCAAGGAACTTTCAAAGTGGAAGTTATTTTGGATTCTGTGTTTGTGTGAAGTACATTGAAAGGTATTATGAGGTGAGGGAGGAGGGAAAGTGAGATAGAAGGGATTAGTTTGTGCCTGCAGTTTTCATAAACATCTGGGGCTATAAGCACAAACTCTTTAAGTTGCACATCTGATATTAGCATCTGGTGTAGTGGGAAAAACAGAGCTTCGGGGACCATGGAGGAAGTAGAAGAACTTGTCAGATTTCTTGTAGTTTTGACATCTGAACTTAAGAACAGGATTACCAAAAAAAAAAAAAGCAATAATAATGTGGACTGTAGCATCTCAGAAAACTTTAGCCTGAATATAGATTGTGATCAAAAGAAGAGGAGTTAAAAATAGCCATAAATCAGCTCAAGAGCAGTGTTTTTTTTTTTTTCAGACTTTACCTGGGAACTTGTTAGAGATGCAATATCTTGGTTTCCAACTCAGATCTATTGAATCATAAACTTTGGGGGTAGGGCCCAGGACTGTGTGCTTTAATAAGCCCTGCAGGTGATTCTAGTGCATGCTCAACATTGAGAATAACTATTTTGGGGGATTGGGGCAGTTTTTTCCTTAGTGAGTTACATTCATGAGTAGGTATCCTTATCTGCTATCCCCACAATTGATTGTTTAAGGTCTGTGAATGAATAGATGTGTAACTAGAAGATCTAAAAAGTAATGAAGAACCAGGAAGGCCTTTGTTGTTATCCTACATTATTGTAATATTTGAAATTACCTTTCCTTGCATGCTTCATTTTCTTCTCAAGCCTACCTGAATTCTCTGACTCTTGGAAGATGACATCATTTTTTATATCACATTGGGAGTGTGTTGTCTGCAATGGTAGCCATCAGTCATATATAGCTACTTAAGTTAAAATTGATATTAAGTAATCTTAAAAGTTTAGTTCTTCAGTTAATTAACCACATTCAGTAGTTCATGTAGGTGAATTTTATAGTTACTGAATTGGATAGGGCAGATATTAAATACTTCTACCAGTATAGAAAGCTGGTGGACAGAACTGGTATAGAATTCCTTTCATTTGTTACTAAACTTGTAAAGCTATCTTCTGATAGTGTTTGCCAATTTCTGTGGTATAAATACTTCTACCATGACCAATTTTAGACACTGACATAATGTTACTGAACAGTGACTTGGAAAGAGATACATATAATCAACTCCAGAGCAAATGTCAACTGGTTTCAAGTCAATATGCGTTTGTGGGAGGAATTCTTCCTTGATGGTAGAAAGTGCTGATTCTGTTCTTTACATTCTAATTTGATTTAAAAAAATTTTTATTGAGTTGTGTTGTTGTAAATCATAAATGCATATGTAGTAACAATATGATATGCACCTGATCCTAATCCAGAATAACCCCCTCCTTGCCCCAGACTCTTGACTCTTTTATATTCCCCCTATTACTGATGTAAATATGCATTTAATTTTGGGAAATGCATAATCATACATACATGGAATTAAATGATTGCTTAATTATTATTTGGCTTCTCGGGGGTGTAAAGAGTAAGCTACATTCTTGATTCCTCCCCTGGATCCCACCATGTCCTCCCTCCCTCACCTCTCCCCTTCCCCCTATATATCTATGATTCCCCTAGTTTATGTGTTGTTTCTATTTTGGTGAGTCTAGTACATGAGCTTGACTATCTTTCACACAAGCTAGGGTTTTGCTCTGTCTTTTACAAATGAGAGAAAATATTTGACCCTTGAGCTTCTGGGTTTGGTTAATTTTTCTCAGCATCATTGCTTCCATTGCCATTCATTTGCTTTCAAAAGCTGTAATATAGTTGCTTTTAATAGCTGAGTAGAACTGCATTGTATATATATACATCACAGTTTTTTTGTGATGCAAATTTTTTGGCAGTATATTTTTATTTTTTATTTTTTTATTAAGGAATTGAGTTATTCATGTATTAAAGATTATGCTGCATTGTTGATCATCTCCCTAGATCCATCCCTATCCTCTCCCTCCCTCTTTTCTCACCCCATCTACCCCCAACCCAAATCCCCACCCCGACACACATCTGTGGTTGCCCTAGATTATGTGTTGCTTTGTCTTTGCTGGGTCTAATACCTTCCACACAGGCCTGGGTTTAGCTTCAGCCTCCACAAATGAGGGAGAACTTTCAGCCCATGACTCACTAGTATACCATAGTTTTTGGATCCGTTCATCCAGTGATGGGCATCTGGTTGGATATATAATTTAGCTATTGTAAATTGAGCTGCTATGAACATTGATTTTGCTGTGTCACACTAATGTGCTCTTTCTAACTGCTCTGGGAAAATACCTGGAAGAGGGATAGCTGGGTCAGATGGTGGATCTATCCCTAATTTTTTTTTAAGAGTCTCCACACTGCTTTCTAGAGCAGCTATACCAGTCTGCAGTTCTACCAACAATGTGCTAGTGTTCCTATCTCCCCACAACCCCTCCAACATCTGTTATTGTTTATATTCTTCCTCTTTGCCAATCTGACTGGAGTGAGGTGAAATCTTAATGTAGTTTTGATTTGAATTTCTCTGATTACTAGTGATTTAGAACACTTTCTTATATATTCTTTGGCTTTCTCAATTTCCTCTGTTGAGGAGTTTCTGTTTAGCTGTCTGGCCCATTTATTGATTGGATTGTTTGTGGTTTTGACATTAAGTGTTTTGAGTTCTTTGTAGATTTTGGATACTAGTCCTTCATCAGAGGAATCACAGGCCATTATTATTTCCCATTCTGTATGTTCTCTATTGACAGTTTTGATCAATTTTTTTTGGCCGAGCAAAAGGTTTTTAGTTTAATGCACCCCACCCATTGATTCTTGACTTTAATTCTTTCACTTTGGTAGTCTTGGTGAGAAAGTCGTTGCCTTACTCCCATATGCGGGAGTGTTGCTCCTAATTTTTCTTCTAGCAGTTGTATGGTAGCTGGTTTAATTCCTATTTCCTTCATCCATTTTGATTTGATTTGAGTTTTGTTCAAGGTGAGAGATAAGGTTCTAATTTCAACTTTCTCCAAGTGGCTGTTCAGTTTGCCTAGCAATATTTGTTGAATAGGCTGTCAACCCACCATGTTATATTATGACACTCTTTATCAAATATCAGCATTTAAAGATTTTTTGGGTTTGTTTCAGAGTTTTCTATTCCATTGGTCTTCATTCCTATTTTGATATCAGTACCATGCTGTTTTTGCTACTGTAGATCTATAGTATAATTTTAGATCTGGTATTGCAAAACCACCTGTTTCATCTTTCTTGCTTAATAATGTTTTGGCTATTCTGTGTTTGTTAGTCCAAATGAATTTGAGAATTGCTTTTTCTATATCTAAAGAATGACATTGTTATCTTAATGGGGATTGCATTGACTCTGTACAACACTTTTGTCAGAATTCCCATTTTAATAATATTGATTCTGCCTAACAAAGAACATGGAACATCCTTCCATCTTCTCAGGTCTTCAATTTATTTCTTCAATGTTTGATAATTTTCATTTTAGAGGTCTTTTACTTGCCTTGTTAGATTAATTCCCAAGTATTTTATTCTTTTTGAGGATATTGTGAATGGGACAGATTTCCTGATTTCTTCTTCTGCTCTATTATTCTTAGCATATAGGAAAGATATTTATGAATGTTGATCTTATAGCCTGCCACTTTGCTAAATCTATCTAGAAGCCCCAGCAGTTTTCTGGTGGAGTTTTTTGGGTCTTCCAAATATAGGATCATGTCATCTTGATCCTTTAAATTCCTTCTCTTGCCTGATTGCTCTGGCTAGGGTCTTGAGGACTGTATTGAATAAAAGAGGTGAAAGTAGGCAGCCTTGTCCTTGAGTTTAGTGGCAACGCTTTAAACTTGTCTCCATTTAGTATTACACTTACTATGGGTTTGTCTTATATGTCATAACTTTACATACTTAAGTTACTATGAGCCCCATTTTCTCTAGAGTTTTGAGCACAAATAGGTGCTGGATTTTATTGAAAGCCTTTTCTGAATCAATAGAGATAATCACATGGTTTTGTCATTAATTCTATTTGTTGATTCTCATTGTTGAACCAGCTTTGCATACCTGGAATGAAGCCCACTTGATCATGATAATTTATCTTCTTGATGTGGTTTTGAATGTGGGTTGCTAGAATGTTATTAAGGATTTTTGTATCTATGTTCATTAGGGGTATTGGTCTGTAGTTTACTTTTTTGATGTGTCTATGTCGAGTTTTGGTATCAGGGTTATGGTTGCCTCATAAAAAGTGTTTGTGGGGCTGGAGCAGTGGTTTGGTAGTTTTGGTGCTTGCCTGGCATGTGCAAGTATGCAGATTCAAACCCCAGCATCATGTACACAGTGAAGTGTCAGCAATGGAGGCCATGTGAAAAACTAAATAAAAAATTGATTTTCTCTCTCTCTCTCCCTCTGACTGTCCCTCTTTCTTTAACAAAAATGTGGGAGATTTCCTTCCTTTTCAATTCCTTGGAATAGCTTAATAAGAAGAAGTGTTACCTCCTCCTTTTAGGTGTGGTAAAAATCAGTGGGGAATCCATTAGATCCTGTGTTTTCTTCTTTGGAAGTATTTTTTAAAATTTTGTTTTAATTTTAATTTTCATTTTTGAACAACCATACACGTTTTTAACAAACTGATATAAAATGTGTATAGTTTCTGGATACTAGATTTATCCCCAGGAGTGCCCCCCCCCAATTACCCACTCATATTCCTCCCTTCCCTTAACCATAATATCTCTAAAAAAGTATTAGGCTGTATAATATTACAACTTATCTGGATTTAACACATGATAATGGACCACCTTTCTGAATGGCCAGGGTCTAGCTCCAGCCTCCACAGATGAGTGGAGATATTCGACCCTTGGATCTCTGGTTTAAATTGATATTACTAAGCATAATTTCTTCCATCGCCACCCATTTACCTTCAAAGGCTGCAATATCATTGTTTCTAATTGCTGTGTAAAATTCCATGGTATATATGTACCAGTTTTTGATACATTCATCCAGTGAGGGACATCTGGGTTATTTCCATAATTTAGCTATTGTAAATTGAGCTGCTATGAACATCAATTTTGCTGTGTCACTGTAATGTGCTGATCCTAAATCCCCTGGAAAAATACCCAGGAGAGGAACAGCAGGATCATATGGTAGCCTCGTCCCTAGTTTCTTGAGGATTCTCCACACTGCTTTCCAGAGGGGCTGTACCAATCTGCAGTTCCACTAACAGTGTGCTAACGTGACTATCTCTCCACAACCCCTGCAGCATCTATTGTTGTTTATTTTCTTCATTTTTGCCAATCTGACTGGCATGAGATGATATCTTAATGTAGTGTTCATTTGCATTTCTCTGATTACTAGTGATTTGGAGCACTTTTTCATGTATTCATTGGCTTGATCAATGTCTTCTGTTGAGAAGTTTCTCTTTAGCTCTTTGGCCCATTTATTGATTAGGTTGTTTGTGTTTTTATGGTTGAGGTCTTTGAGGATTTTGTAGATTCTGGATATGAGGCCCCTGTCAGAGGAATTGCAGCCCGTGATTCTCTCCAATTCTGTAAGAAACCTCCTGACTCTTTCGATTATTTCCTTGGCAGTGCAAAAGCTTTTTAGCTTTATGGCATCCCAATCACTGATTTTTTACTTTACTTCCTTCACTTTAGGAGACATGTTGAGAAAGTCTTTACCTACTCCCAAACGCTCAAGTGTGGGACCTAATTTGTCTTCCATCAGTTGCAAGGAAGCTGGTTTAATTCCTAGCTCCTTGATCCATTTTGATTTGATTCTTGTGCAAGGAGAAAGATATGGGTCTAATTTCAACTTTCTGCAAGTGGCTGTCCAGTTTTTCCAGCACCATTTGTTGAAAAGGCTGTCTCTCCCTCATGTAATAATTTATCCCCCTTTGTCAAAAATCAGATGTTTAAAGATTTGAGGGTTTGTTTCAGTGTCTTCTACTCTATTCCATTGGTCTTCTTTTCTATCTTGATACCAAATCCATGCTGTCTTTGTTACTAGAGCTCTATAGTGTAGTTTTAGGTCTGGTATGGCAAAACCACCTGTTTCATCTTTCTTGCTTAGTAATGTTTTGGCAATTCTTGGTTTCTTATTGTTCCAAATGAATTTGAGAATTGCTTTTTCTTTGTCTGTAAAAAATGACATAGGTATCTTAATAGAGATTGCATTAAATCTATATAGAGCTTTTGGTAGAATGGCCATTTTTATTATATTAATTCTGTCTAACCAAGAGCATGGGGCATCTTTCCATCTTCTTAGGTCATCTTGGATTTCATTCTTCAATGACCGATAATTTTCGTTGAAGAGATCTTTGATTTCCCTTGTAAGGTTAATTCCCAAGTATTTTATATTTTTGGAAGACATTTTGAAAGGGGCTGATTTCCTGACTTCTTCTTCAGTCCTATTGTTTTTGGTGTATAGGAAGGCTATTGATTTATGCGTGTTGATCTTGTAGCCTGCCATTTTGCTAAATCTATTTATGAGTTCAAGCAGTTTAATGATGGAGTTTTTTGGGTCTTCCAGATACAGGATCATGTCATCAGCAAAAAGGGAAAGTTTGACTTCCTCTCTTCCTATATTTATCCCTGTGATTTCTTTCTCTTGCCAAATTGCTCCAGCTAGGGTCTCAAGAACAATATTGAATAAAAGTGGTGAGAGCAGATAGCCTTGTCTTGTTCCCGATATTAGTGGAAATACTTTCAGCTTTTCTCCATTTAGTATTATACTAGCTGAGGGTTTAGCATATATAGCCTTTACAAAGTTCAGAAATGTTCCTTTCAACCCCATCTTCTCAAGAGTTTTGAGCATAAAAGGGTGCTGGATTTTATCAAAGGCCTTTTCTGCATCCAATGAGATGATCATATGGTTTTTGTCCTTGATTCTGTTTAAGTGGTGAATTACATTGACTGTTTTGTGTATATTGAACCACCCCTGCATTCCTGTGATGAAGCCCACTTGATCATGATGTTTTATTTTCTTGATAAGCTTTTGAATACGGTTTGCTAGTAGTTTATGAAGGATTTTTGCATCCAAGTTCATAAGGGATATAGGTCTGTAGTTTTCTTTTCTTGATGTATCCTTGTCAGGTTTTGGTATCAGAGTTATGGTTGCTTCATAAAAAGTGGATGGGAGCATTCCCTCCTTTTCAATTTCTTGGAATAACTTAATAAGGAGAGGTGTTAGTTCCTCCTCAAAAGTGTGGTAAAAATCAGCGGAGAAGCTGTCCAGTCCTGGGCTTTTCTTCTTTGGTAGACTTTTAATTGCAATCTGGATTTCAGTGCCTGTGATTGGGCTACTTAGGAATTCAATATCCTCCTGATTCAGTTTAGGGATGTTGTATGTGTCAAGAAATTTATCAATTTCTTCCAAGTTATCAAATTTGGAGGAGTATAGGTTTTCAAAATACGATGTTATAATTTGTTGGATTTCTATGGGGTCGGTGGTGATCATTCCCTTTTCATTGGAGATTTTATTGATTTGCTTCATTTCTCTCCTCCTTTTGGTTAGATTAGCTAGGGGCCTATCTATCTTGTTTATTTTTTCCAAGTACCAGCTTTTTGTTTCATCAATTCTTTTTATTGTTTTTTTGTTTTCAATTTCATTGATTTCAGGTCTGATCTTGATTATTTCCTGTCTTCTGCTGGCTTTTGGGTTAGATTGTTCTTCCTTTTGGAGGGCTTTGAGGTGAAGTGTAAGCTTATTTATTTGGGGTCTCTCTTCATTTTTAATGTGGGCACTCAATGGTGTGAAATTTCCCCTTAGGAAAGCTTTCATGCTGTCCCAGAGGTTTCTATATGTTGTGTCTTCATTTTCGTTCTCTTCCAAGAATTTGTGGATTACTTCTTTCATGTCTTCTTGGATCCATTCTTCATTTAATAGGGTATTATTCAGTCTCCATGAATATGTGTGCTTTCTGCTATGATTATTGCTGTTGATTGCTAGGGTCATAGCATTGTTGTCTGAAAGGACACATGGGATGATGTCTACTTTTTTATATTTGCTGAGATTATCTTTATGAACCAGAATATGATCTATTTTGGAAAAGGATCCATGTGCTGCGGAGAAGGTGTATTCTACTAACTTAGGATGGAAAATTCTATATATGTCTGTTAAGTCCATTTGGTTTATGGAGTTATTCAGGCTGGCGATTTCTTTATTGATTTTTTTGTTTTGATGATCTGTCTAATGTTGACAGAGGAGTGTTGAAGTCTCCCAGTATTATTGCGTTGTGATCCACGTGAGGTTTGATGTTGTGAAGGAATTTATTCACGTAGTTGGGTGCACTGTTATTTGGAGAGTAAATATTAACTATGGTTATTTCTTCCTGTTGAAGGATTCCTTCTAGTTCTAAATAGTGGCCTTATTTATCTCTTTTGATTGATTTATGATTGAAATTTACTTTGTCGGATATAAGTATAGTGACACCGGCTTCTTTTCTTTGGCCATAAGCGTGGTAGATTTTTTTCTATCCTTTCACCCGTAATCCATGGATGTCTTTGCCTGTTAGGTGAGTTTCTTGTAAGCAGCACATGGTTGGATTTTGTTTTTTGATCCAGTCTGCAAGTCTGTGTCTTTTAAGTGGTGCATTTAGACCATTCACATTCAGTGTTAAGATAGAAGTGTGCAGTTGTTTCATAGTCATTGTGTCTTACTTAGCTATTTTTGTGGTTGCCTTGGTTAGTTCTTGCTGGGTGATACTTTCACTGAATTTCTTCAGCTTGTGGATTATGGATATCAAGTGCTTGTTCTTCTGTCTGGAGAATTCTTTGTAGGGCAGGTTTTCTGTTGACAAATTCTGCCAGTTTTGTTTTATCATGGAAAGTTTTTATTTCTCCATCAAATTTGAAGCTGAGCTTTGCTGGGTATAGAATTCTCGGCTGCATGTTGTGGTCATTTAGACGTTGAAAGATATTATTCCAAGACCTTCTTGCTTCCAGCGTCTGGGTTGAAATGTCACAGGCAATTCTTATTGGCTTGCCTCTGAATGTGATTTGGCGTTTCTCCCTTGCTGCTTTTAATATAGTTTCTTTGGTATCCCTATTGTACATTTTGAATATCATGTGTCTTGGTGAGTTTCTCTTTTGATTAGGCCTGTTGGGTGTCCTGTAAGCTTCCTAGATGAGCATGTCAGATTCTACTTTTATGTGGGAAAAATTTTCTTTGACAATCTCTTTGAGAATATTCCCCATACCATTGCTGTGTTCTCAATTTCTTCCTGTATTCCAATTACTCTCAGATTGTTTCTTTTCATTTCATCCCAGACATTCTTGATATACTGGTCATGTTCCCTCAATTGTTTTTCTTTTTTGGTTTCCGTCGTGAACCCCTTTACTCCTCAGCCCCAAACCCTTTATGAGAAAAGAACACAGGGCCCAGCCTGTGTTCATCTGCTGGCTCCAGGCACAGTTTTATAAGCCTGTTTTGCAGACCTGGGGAGGCCGGTCCAGGACAGGGAGTGTGGGTTTAAAGATGGGTGTTCTGCTCCCCAGCCCTCGGTGCTCCCACACCTTCTTCAGGGCTTGAGCCAAGCCTTCTGGTCCCATTTCTGCCTGTGATCTCAGCTGCCTCCAGACGGAGTATTTAGAGCTTGCTTTGCAAGCCTAAAGAGGTCTTGCCCTAATCGGGCGGTGAGTATGGAATCCAACAAGGGGTTAAAATATGGATGCTTTCTCAGCTCTCACGCCCTTGCAGCTCCCACACCTGCTTCTTCAGTGCAATCTGCTGCTCTGTGATGGTATGAAAGCAATTTCCAGACACTGATCTTGCCATCAGACAGAGCACAGGCCCGGGAAGTGCTTTTGCTAGAACGCTTTCTTCAAAGTGGTGCAGGTTTTCTGTGCTGATTTGATCCCAGGTGGGCCGAATGTAGGCAGGAGCGTGCAATCGTCTGGCCGGCCGCAGCCAGTCAGCTGCTGCAGCTGCCACTTCTCAGCTGGGATGGAACATAACAAAGAACCCCTGGTCGCTCCTAACTCTCTATTCCTCAAAACCACTGCTAAGATTAGGACTGGTGATTCATAATCCCCCAAATGCACCTCAAAATACTGGAGAAAAGCTAGAGATTTCCTGATCAGTCTCAGAGGTGCTGGGGAAGCCTTTTGTCTTCAGGTTGCCATCTTGGATCCCCCCTCCAGGAATTTCTTGATTTCTGTTTTCATTACCTCCTTTATCCATTTTTTTATTAGAAGTATATAGAGATACAGTTGAGGGGGAAACATCATCAAACCATCAGTAACCAACGTATATATACTTTGTTATCCAGGGGTAAAGCCAAAACATGGATGACCACGTTGGGTTTCACCTGTTGCAGTTTACCTCAGAAGAACTCATGGGTTAAATGGGTATCTCCTGGAGGAATGACATCAACTTCTGAGATGGTTCTCCCATATTCCCACTCTCCAGTCTCCTATGAGTTCTTCATACACCCTCCACCCTCCCCATCCCCTTCCCTACGCCTCCAAGTATTCTAGGGAGCCATCTCCCTATTATGCTGATAATCATACAATTTGAAGTTATTGTTATGTTAGCTGTCTGACCTACTGCTTCCCCATGTATTCTAGCTTTCACAGATGAGAGATACCATTTGGCCTTTAGTCTCTGAGATTGGGATACTTCACTAAGCATGATTCTTTCCATCTCCATCCATTTGATATCAAAAGCTATATCATCTTCTCTAATGGCCGAGCGGTATTCCATTGTATATATGTACCAAGGCTTTTGTATCCACTCGTCCAGCGAGTGGCATCTGGTTTGATTCCATAGTCTAGCTGTAGTAAATTGAGCTGCTATAAACATTGATGAAGCCAATCAATATAATACACTGACTCTAACACTTTTGGGAAAATACACAGGAGTGGGATAGCTGGATCATAAGGTGGTTCCATCCTTAATTTTTTGAGGATTCTCCACACTGCTTTCCATAGTGGCTGAAACAGATTGGAGTCCCACCAGCAGTGTAACAGTGTTCCTCTTTCCCCGCAGCCCCTCCAGCATCTGTTGTTGTTTGTATTCTTCATTTTTGCCACTCTAACAGGAGTGAGGTTGTATCTCATGGAAGTTTTTATTTGCATTTCCCTTATAAGTAATGATGTAGAGTATTTTCTCATGTATTTGTGGGCTTTCTGGACTTCCACTGGAGAAAAGTTCCTTTTGAGTTCTTTAGCCCATTTGTCAATTGGATTATTTGCGAGTTTGGACTTTAGTTTCTTTAGTTCCCTGTATATTCTGGATATTAGTCGTCTGTCCGAGGTGTAGCAGGCAAAAATTTTCTCCCATTCTGTAGGTTCTCTCTTGATGCTCTTGACTAGATCTTTAGCTGTGCAGAAACTTTTTAGTTTAATTGCATCCCATTCATTTATTTTTATTTTACAGCTTGAGCCATGGGAGTTTTGTTAAGGAAGTTTCAGCTGACTCCTATGTGCTGTAATGATGACCCTACTTCTTTTTCTAGTAAGTTTAAAGTTGTTGGCTTAATATCCAGGTCTTTGACTCGTTTTCATTTAATTTTTGTGCAGGGTGAACGATAAAGATCCAACTTCAGTTGTCTACATATAGCTGTCCAGTTTGTCCAACACCATTTGTTGAATAGGCTATCTTTCTTCCACACTATACTTTTGCCCCCTTTATCAAATATCAAATAGCTAAGGTTATGGGGGTTTGTCTCAGAATCATCTATTCTGTTCCTCTGATCTTCGATTCTGTTTTGATACCAATACCATGCTGTTTTTGCTAATATGCCTCTGTAGTATAATTTCAGGTCAGGTATTGAGATACCCCCTTTTTCTTCCTTTCTCTAGAGTAGTGTTTTGGCTAGTCTGGGTCTCCTGTTATTCCATGTGAACTTTAGAATTGCTCTTTCTATATCTGTGAAGAATGCCATAGGTATCTTGATGGGGATTGCATTGAATCTGTATAGGGCTTTGGATAGGATGGCCATCTTTATTATATTGATTCTGCCTAACCATGAGCATGGAATGTTTTTCCATCTACTCAGGTCTTCTGTAATTTTTTTTTCATGTTTGATAGTTTTCTTTGAGAGGTCCTTAACATCCTTTGTAAGGTTAATGCTCAAGAATTTCATTTTTTTGAAAGTGATCGTAAATGGGAGAGATTTCCTGATATCTTCTTCTGTGGATTTGTTGCTGGAGTAAAGAAAGGCTAGTGATTTGCTGGAGGTGATCTTATAGCCAGCTACTTTGCTGAAAAGACCTATAAGCTCTCGGAGTTTTCTGGCTGATGTTAGTGGGTCTTCTAGGTACAGAATCGTGTCATCAGCGAATAGAGATAACTTCCTCTTTTCCTATACGAATACCTTTGATTTCCTTGTCTTGCTTGATAGCTCTGGCAAGGGTTTCAAGGACTATATTGAACAAGAGTGGGGAGACGGACAGCCTTGTCTCGTACCTGAATTCATTGGAAATGCTTTCAGTTTTTCTTCATTGAGGATAATGTTGGCTGTGGGTCTGTCATAGATGGTTCTGTCATAGTTAAAGTATCTTCCCTTGATCCCTATCTTTTCCAAAGTTTTGAGCATAAAATGGTGTTGAATTTTATCAAATGCCTTCTCTGCATCAATTAAGATTATTATATAATTTTTGTTTTTAAATATGTTATTGTGGTGAGTTACATTTATTGATTTGCGTATATTGAACCAGCATTGTTTTCCTTTAATGAAGCCCACTTAATCATAATGTATCATCTTTTTAATGTGCTTTTGTATCCGATTAGCTAAAATTTTATTAAGGATTTTTGCATCAATGTTCATCAGGGAAATTGGTGTGTCGATTTCTTTCCTTGATGTGTATTTGTTGGGCTTTGGTACCAGTGTAATGTTTGCTTCATAAAAAGTGTTTGGGAGTGTTCCCTCTCTATCAATTTCCTGGAAGAGCTTGTAGAGGATTGATGTTAGTTCTTCTGTGAAGGCTTGGTAGAATTCTGCTGTATATCCTTCTGTACCTGAATTTTTTTTTTTTTTTGGGAGAGCTTTGATTGCTGCTTCAATTTCGCTTTTGTGATAGTTTGGTTGAAGTTTTCAGTGTCCTTCTGTGTTAAAGAGTGGAGGTCGTGTGTGTCCAAGAACTTGTCCATGTCCTCCAGGTTATCAAATTTGGCAGAGTATAAGTTTTTAAAATAGATTCTGATAATCTTCTGTATCTTGGATGAGTCTGTGGTGATATCCTCATTTTCGTCTCTGATTTTGTTGATTTTCTTCATTTCATTCTTCCTTTTGGTGAGGTTGGCAAGGGGTCTGTCGATTTTGTTGACTCTTTCAAAGTTCCAACTCTTAGGTTTGTTAATAGATTGAATAGCTTTTTTGTTCTCAATTTTGTTGATTTCAGCTCTGATTTTGGTAATTTCCTGTCTTCTGTTAGATTTAGGGTTGGACTGTTCCTCCTTTTGTAGTTGTTAAAGTTGAAGCATAAGGCTATTAATCTGATCTCTTTCTAGATTTTTGATGTATGCACACAGTGCTATTAGTTTACCTCTGAAGAAAGCCTGCATACTGTCCCAGAGGTTTTGGTATGTTGTTTCCTCATTCTAGTTCAATTCCAAAAATTTCTTATTCTCTGTTCTCATTTCCTCTTTTACCCATCGTTCGTTGAAGATGTAATTATTCAATTTCCAAGTGTTTGAATAGTTTGTTGTTTCTCTTGTTTTTTATTGCTAAGATCATAGCATTATGATCTGACAGAATACGTGGGATTACATCCCCTTTTTTAATATTTGTTAAGATTATCCCGGTGTACTGGGATGTGGTCTATTTTAAAGATGGATCCATGCACCGCTGAGAAGAAGGTGAATTCCGCTGTCTTAGGATGGAATATTCTGGAAATGTCTGTGAAGACCAATTGATTAATAGAGTAGTTTGGATTGGAGATGTCTTTATTGATTTTTTTGTTTTGATGATCTGTCTAGAGTTGATAATGGTGTGTTGAAGTCCTCCAGGACTATTGTGTTGAGATCGATGAGGGGATTAATGTCCTTAAGTATTTTTTCCTTATTTGGGGGGGGGGGTTGTAATTGTAACGATAAATGTTGATTATCGTTATATCTTCTTGGTGAACTGTCCCTTTTAGTATGATAAAGTGATCCTCTTTGTCCTTTCTGACTCATTTTAGTTGGAAATTAATTTTGACAGAAATTGGAATCACTACACCAGGTTGCTTTTTTGGGCCACAGGCCTGGTATACTCTTGCCATCCTTTCACTTTCAGCCTGTGTCTATTTTTGAGTGTCAAATGTGTCTCTTGCAGGCAACATATTGTTGGATTTTGTTTTTTGATCCAGTGGGTCAGTCTGTGTCTTTTAATTGGGGCATTGAGCCCATTCACATTCAAGGATAAAATAGATATGGAAGGCTGATTCACAGACTTTGTATTGATTACAGAGTTTTGAGTCATCTTGAAAGTCAGTTTTTGTATAGTATGATTATTGACTTGCCCCTGTTTAAGGATTTAGCATATCATTGACATTATCTTCTGAATGGAGAACATCTTTGAGAATGCTCTGTAGAGCAGGATTTGTGTTCATGTATCTTGCTAGTTTGAGTTTATCGTTGAAGTATTTAATTTCCCCGTCATATTTGAGTTTTGCTGGATTTATTGTCTTTGGTTGAAAGTTGTTATTTTTTAACACTTGAAAGATATTGTTCCAAGCTCTTCTAGCCTTCATTTTTGCTCTGAAAAATCCATAGTGGTCCGAATTGGTTTGCCTCTGAATATGATTTGGGGCTTTCCTCTAGCTGCTTTTAGAATTCTCTCTTTCATTTCTGTGTTATTCAGTTTGTATATGATATGTCTTGGTGAGTTTCTCCACTGATTAGGTCTATTTGGTGTTCTATAAGCATCTTGGATGTGGTATTCTGGATCAATAGTGAAATGAGGTAAGTTCTCACTTATGATTTCACTTAAAAGGTTCTTGAAGCCTCTTGTTTGCTTTTCGGAGTTTTCCTCCAGGCCAGTGATTCTCAGATTATTACACCTCATCTCGTCAAATATTACTTGGAAGTTCTGATTATGTAATATAAGCTGTTTATTTTGTTTTTCTTCTTTGATTTGTACATTGTTTAGGCGATCCTCATTGTCCGATACTCCGTCTTCATGCGCTGAAGTTCTATTTTCAGTGGAGTTTACTCTGGTTTTGGTGTCTTCCTGTGAAGATTTGAATTGGTTAACCATGTTTTTCAATCGTGATAGCTCTGCTACATCTCTTTTCAGAATCTCAATATCCTTGTACAGCTGATCTTTCATTTCCTGGAATTGATCCTTAATTTCCCTGTGGAATTTGTCTCTTATCTCTTGAAATTTATCTTTGATCTCTTTCCTTATTTCCTCCCTCAACTCTTTGATTTCATTACTAATCATAGTGCTGATACAATGTCTTTGGTTATTATTTAGTTCCTTGGCTATGGGATCCTTGAGTGGAGTGTTGTGGGATTGAGGGAGGGAGTTATTTCCCCTTTTCCTCATTTTCTGAGTCAGAGAGCTTGTCTTTTATTTCAGCCTTGTAATTCTTGTTGGAGTAATTGGCGCTTCTTATGGCTTTGCTTTGTTGTGATGGGTAGGTATTTGGTCAAGACAGACCTAAAGATGCCAGAGGGTTCTGTGAGAATTTGAGAGGCTATAGGTGAAAATACCAGTCCGTTTCAACTAAAACAGATGAGCTGATGGTTAGCACCAGTCGTAGTAGCTTTCTTTGAGAGAAGTCTCACTATATATTATGATAGCAAGCAAGTATCCGTTTTGAAGCATATCTATTTGTTCAGGTAGTAGGGCCTCTCTGAAATTGGGGTGAAGGATTGACTACGAAGTCAAGGAGGTGAATTAGGGAGATATAAAATCACACCTGCTTTAGAGTATTGGGGAACTAGGGATTCGGGGGAGTAGGTTATTCTGTTAGGACTAAGGAAACTTAGAACTGGGGTTCAGGTAACGTAAAGACTTGGGATGAAAATGAGAGAAAGATGCTTTATATTTAGGGATTACCAGAGTACAGTAGAGGAAGAGGTTAGCAGTAGGGTTCAATAAGACCTAAAGAAAGTAAGAGCCAGTCACCAATACGTACACACAGATAAGTATTTACATCCACCAACACCAAATTCAGTATTTGTAAAGCAAGAAAGGAGCAGAGGAAAAAGAAAAAAAAAACCCTCAAAAACCCACAGTAATGTTAAAACTTTAAAAATATTATATTCCAGCAGGATTCCTGTTTAAAAAAATAATAAAATAAAAGTTTAATGTAAATAAATGAAGAAATGAAAAAGACCCCCCCCCCCCAAATTTGGTAAAGTTCTGAGTTTTTCTGGCCCTTAGTTCAGGACATATGTGTCATGGGGTGGTGCTTTCAATTCTGACATCAAGCTGGAGATTCTTCAGAGTTGAGATTGTCAGGGGAGAAGCAGTTTGATTGAGGTCGGTGGCCTGGTTTTTCTTAGAGGATCTCCTCAAAATTTTCCGTTGGAAAGGGGTTTCAGCTCTCCCTGTGTTGTAATCCTGAGATGGTTGCTTTCTGCCAGTCCACACTCTAGATATTTCTTGGACCTAGGGCTCAGAAGTTGTTGACAATCAAGTTGATCCTATTGTAGATGTGTGGGTCTCTGACTGATCCAAGGAGAGTGACCAGCCTGAGACTCGCTTCCTCAGGATCACTGGTGACCCACTCTGTGTGTCTTGTGATCTTCAGACATCCCAAGAGCTGCTCTGTGGGGTTGACTGAAACCCTCAGAAGATGGTCCAGATCGTGCCAGTGCTTATGTGATTCTCAGTTGCAAGCACTAGGAGGCACCCTACTAGAGAGGTCCAGGCCTACTAAGCCTTGGCTATGCAAGGAGCTCATATGCTAAGGGGAAGCTCAAGCTAACCCATATATTCAGAATTTCCTGAGGCAGATATCAAGCAGAGGCTGAAGCAGAGGATCCCCTATAGAGGGATGAGCCCTGCTGGAGCAAGTTCTGTTCACAGGCTCCTCCTATTTGGGTGAGAAAGGGGGCGGTCCGAAGGGCAGAAGGTTGTCAACTGAGAGGTTTGCGACCTGGAGAGGTGAATTGTGGAATCCTACATCTCCCAGTGCAGATGGCCAGTTGGTGGGGGTGCGGTAACTTCTGTTTCTGATCGTGGGGCCTGAGGCCTCGTAACCGTGCTGGGTGTTGCACCCTGCCCTGCTCTCCCACACTGGTGGGAGTACTTATGTTAAAGGACTTTAAATTCAGCACTTGTAAGCTGAGGGCACCAATGGAGTGTTATTGACTGTGGTTTTTGCGTTAAAGATCTTGCTCCAAAACCTCTCCTTCCCAGGCTCTGTGGCAGCAGCCGGAAGTGTAGCAGGAACTCCCAGCACCACAAAGACCCTTTGGCAAAGGGCCCAATCTTGGGGCGAGAGTTTCTGGTTTTCTGGCCGTGAAGTCTTAGGGCTCAGGAAGTTTTTCTTTTTTTTTTTTTTTTCCTGCTTAGCAACCTGCCCCGCCCTCAGGGAAACATCATAGTGGTGGGCAGCTGCACAAACAGCTTCAAGTTCAATAATGTGAACAATTAATTCCCAGAGCTTTATGCAAGATTAGGTAAATTAAGAGCAGTCAGATCAGGGAGTTGGCAGCTGGTCAGGTTAGGGTATTTGGTTAGGAAACTCACTCCCTTGCTCCGTTTCCTCCCTCTGGAGTAGCTCCCCTCCCCCTGGGTATGGGGCAGAGTGCCGCGGGCTCCACTAAGATCTCCTTTATATTCGTTAATGGACCACGTTATTTCTTTGGAGTTGAAGAATTTGCAGGGGATAATATTCCCCCACACTGGGTGCTTTGTCCTACCGTGGGAATCCGGGTGCTATCCTGCAGGGTTAGGTGAATCTCAGGAGCTTCTGGGAGTCAGTGACGGTATGATGAACGCCATTTTGAGAAGCCCCTTTATCCATTTTTTAAGAGGGTATTATTCAATTTCCAAGTATTTGAGTAGTTGTTTTTCATGTTGTTAATTGCTAAGATCATGCCTTTGTGGTCTGACAGGGTACATGGGACTATATCAACTTTTTTATATTTGTTAAGGTTATCTTTGTGGACTAGGATGTGGTCTATTTTGGAGAAGGATCTGTGAGATGCTGAGAAGAAAGTGACCTCAGCCAATTTGGGATGGATAATTCTGTAAATGTCTGTTAAGTCCAGTTGATTTATAGAGTTATTTAGGTTAGAGATATCTTTGTTGACTTTTTGCTTTGATGGTCTATTGTTGATAATGGTGTATTAAAGCCCCCCAGTATTATTGTGTTGAGATTGATGAGGGGTTTAATGTTCTTGAGTACTTTTTCCATATATTTGGGAGGGTATGAGGATCACAACACCAGCTTGATTTTTTGGGCCACAAGCCTGGTAGAAATTTTGCCAACCTTTCACCTTCAATCTGTGTGTATTTTTTTTTTGTGTGTGTCTCCTGTACGCAGCATATTGTTGGATTTTGTTTTTTTAATCCAGTAAGGCATTCTGTGTCTTTTGATTGGGGCATTGAGTCTATTCATGTTTAGAGTTAGAATAGATATGGGAATCTAGGTCTCTGATATTGTGACTACTGCTGTGTTTTGCACCATCTTGGATATCTTTTAGTGTGTAATGTGATTATTGACTTTTTTCTATTTATGGGTTTTAGAAGTTTTTGCATGGTTCTCTGAATGAAGTATGTCCTTGTAGAGCAATCTTTGTGTTCATGTACCTTGCTAGCTTGAATTTGTCATTGAAATGTTTAATTTCCCCATCACATTTAAAGCTGAAGTTTGCAGAGTATAGTATCTTTGGCAGAAAATTTTCTTTCAAAATTTGAAATATATTGCTCCATGCTTTCCTAGCCTTTATTGTCTGATCTGAGAAATCCATAATAATTTGAATTGTTCTGCCTCTGAATGTGATTTGGTATTTTTCCCTTGCTGTTTTTAGGATTCTTTTCTTGATTTCTCAGTTATTCATTTTATAAATGATGCATCTCAGTGAATTTCTCATTTGGTTAGGTCTGTTTGTGTCCTATAAGCATCTTGAATTTGATTTTCTGGATCCTTTCTGATATGGGGGAAATTCTCCTTGGCAATCTCACTCAGAAGATTCTTAATGCCCCTTGTTTGTTGGTCAATGTTTTCTTCAATCCCAGTTTCTGTCATGTTATTTCTTCTCATATCGTCAAATACTACTTGGAAGTTCTGATCATGCTCAATAAGCTTCTTTTCTTGTCTGTCCTCCTTAATTGTCTGATGTTCATTCTTGAAGAGCTGAGGTTATATTTTCTACTGAGTTTACTCAGGTATTAGTGTCTTCCAATGAGCTTTTGATTTGGTTGACAGTATTTTTCAATTGTAAGAGCTCTGCTACATCTCATTTCAGAATGTCTAGCTATTTATAGATGTAGTCTCTCATCTCCTGAAATTGCTCTCTCATCTCTTTCCTTAAATCTTCTTTTAATTCTTTGATTAAATTACTAATCGTATTGTTGATACATTTTTCGAGGTTTTCATCTAGGATCCTGACCATGGACTCCTTGGATGGAGAGCTCTGGGTTTGAGGTGGAGGATTGTTTCTCTTTTCCTTCATTGTCAATTATAGGGAGTGTGTCTTGAGGTCTGACACTGAATAATTCTCTTGGGGGCTTTGTTGATGGTATTGGAGCTTTTTATCTCTTTGCTTAATTGGCCTGGGGTACAATTTGGGTAGCACAGTTCAATGGCTGGCACCCCAATCTGCGAAGTACTATGGACCTTTGTGTTTTCCAATACTTCAGGGGATAGGGGGTAAAGATCAATAAGTGCAGCCAAGGCATACAATAGACAGTGTAGAATGTAGTTGTTACTGTATTGATTAGCACATTTAGAAGCTTTCATATTAACAGTTTCCTTCCATGAGAGCTCACACACTATACTTGGTTAGCAAGCAAACACCTGTTTTCAAGTATATTGTTCACTTCAGTTTACCACGACCTCTGTAGTGAAGGAAAAACGTCTAGTGGGCAAATGGAATGAGGTAGGCAGATATTGTGGAAGTTATGAATTAGGATAGAGAGCTACAAGATGGTAGAGATGATGTAGGGTATTCTGCTAAAAATAAGGAAAAAATAGAAATGGGATGAGAATGGGGTAATGATTTTGAGGGAGGATGAGGGAGATCAGAATACAGTTTAGAAATTTACAGGGTAAAGGAAAAAAGGGAGTAGTAGAGACTGGGGGTCTTTTCAGCTGAAAGAGAATGTGCAGTAGCTTGCAATATTACAGATAGCCACAGATTGAACCTCAGCAATATGTACACAACAGAAAAACACAACAAAACACAGTGCCAGTAAAAACACCAAACAACCACACAAACAAAAAGAAAACACACCAAGGAACACCCATTCCAAGAGAAACAAAAAAAGGAGTTGGGAAAGTTCTGAATTATTGCCACCATGTTCAAAATGTACCATGGGGGGGTATGTGTTCATAATTGACTTCTGGGTGGAGTCACTTCCCAGTTGAGTTTGTTGGAAGGAATGATCTTGGCTGACAGTGAGATTCCCAGAAAGCCTCCCAGTAATTTTGTCTTATAGAGGGGTGGCAAACATTCACCTTCCCTGCTTCCTAGACCACAGATTTTAGGGCCATCTGAATTGCACTGTTGGGCAGTTTAGTATTTGCCTTCCCGAACTCTCATCCTACTCCAGCTATGGACCCAGGAGCTGATGGGAGTCTTGTGGATCCTAGTGCAGCTGCAAGGCACTCTTGCTGTTCCAAGGAGGGTGGACAGCCTGAACTGAGCACACCTGGGACCATTATCAGCCAACTCTTGGGTGTCTTGAGGTCCCCACTTGCCCCAAGAGATGATGCATGGGGCAGTCACAACCCCAGCAAGGGGAGGCAGGTGTGAAGGAGACACCATCCCAGCTAGACTAGTATCCGCGGAGGTCTCAAATTCAACCACTAGGGAGCATGGAATCCCATTCTCATTTGGAGTGCCCAGGACCTATGGAACTTCTTCTGTTCAGTGAATTCAGGGTATGATAGTAGAGGAAAGCACTGGATCCAGGCTGCCCCTTCAGTTCATAGGTTGTTGAGGTTGATGCTAGCCTCTACCCATCTTGAGAGTTTTAGACAGTATCTGCTGGACCTGCAGGCTGATGCCCCCCCCCCCCCAGACTGTTTAGGTCCTATTGAGCAGAATGTGGTCACAGACTCCACCCGCAGATTGGCGCGTAACAGGTTGGACAGGAATTCTCTAATTATGAGTCGCTGGACCTGTAGGGAGTGTCCACTGGTCAACACAGCCCCCAGGGCAGATGGTCAAGACACTGGAGCCCTGGAGCTGCTCCTCTAGGGATCTCTATTCCTTTCTGGATCTGGTGGTTCTGGGTTCACTGTTCTCAAAGTGGTTTCCTGTACCTCTCTCCTGCAGGGTTCAATATGGCGGTTGTTGCCACCCTGCTTCTTCGCACCATCAGATTCAGGGGACTCTAATTTGTGTGTATTAAAGTCATCCCTCAGTTCCTGCCGCTGTCACAGCCCCAGAGCACCAAAGCCCAGTGCCACGCTTCTGCCGAGCACTCACTCACCACTGTATCTGAGTTCTTTTATTTATGTGTGCGGAGCTTCCTCCCCTCTGGGGCAAATCCCCAGTCTGCTGGCTGCTTAGCTGATGCTGGAAAAATTTTATTTGGAATTTTCTGTACTTTTAGTTTTTCCAAAGCTCCATGTCACTAAACTTCTTTATTGGATAGTAATGAATTTAGGGAGAAATTTTGCTCACAGTAAGGCACTTCTCCCACTGTTGGCGTCCCGCATTCACAGAGAGATTTTTCATTCAGCTCTGCCATGGGTCGCCATGATGAAACTTCATATCTATTTCTTTGATAATAGAGTTTTTCATCTCTTTGTTTTTCTCACTTAGTCCTTTCATTTAATCTTCTTTTAGTTCATTGTTCCTTTTGGTAATCAGATTGTTGATAACTTTTTCTAAGCTTTCATCCTGCTCCCTGCCTGTGAGCTCATTGGTAGGGGAGTTATGGGTTTAAGGCAAACCTTTTCTAGTTTGATTCCTCATTTTTGAAGAGCTTCTTCTGGATCTTTGAATTGTGTTTCCCTGGGGAATCAAAGCAGATCTCCTAGTATTTGTTTCTTGCAGGTGAAAGGATCAAATCAGATGCCAACCTTCTGATGACCACCTTCTTCCAGAAAGCAGCTTCTGCCTGGAAACTCATTTTGCTGCCTCTTTTAGGTCTAGGCTCCAGGGCATGGTTCTGGAATCTGGTGGGAGTGCAGGGCAGTGTAGTGCATTGTTGAAGTGCAGAAATGGGGGTTCATTGCTGGGTCCTGGTGTCCCTGTATTGTGGTATGGGCCAGAATGAGCCTGCTTTTGTGCCATGCTGGGTCCTGGGGATTTGGTGGCATGGGGCAGGCCCAATATATCTGTACCTAGAAGGCATACATGGCACCTTAGTGGCTCCATATAGGGATCCTTGGAGTGTCCTGGGCCCCTGCCAGCCTGGGACCAGAAGCCTGGATCTGCATGGCTAGGTGGGCATCTCCTTATTTTTATATTTTTTGTTCCCTGAATTAAACCCAGGGGCACTTAACCACTAAGCAACATGCCCAGCCAATTTTTATTTTTTATTTTGAGACAGGGTCTTGCTAAGTTGCTGAGGCAAGCTTTGAGCTTGCAATCCTCCTGCCTCAGTCTCCTGAGCTGCTGGGACTACAGGCATGTGAAACCATGCCCAGCTCTAATTTCATTTTAAAGTGGAACTGGCTTTCCAAAAATAATATAAACAGAATACGAAATGTGACTAATAATTCAACAAACAATTTCACTTTCAGTAAAAAGTGGAAATAAGAAATTTGCCATTTCATTTAGAAAGTCTTTCATATGTCAGTGGAAAAATTGCTCAAATGAATTTGGGCTGTTGTCTCACAGTCCCTACGCACATGAAGCTAAACCACACAAGATGCCAAAATGTACACATCCTAGTATTGTGTCACCAGTGGTGTGCCAGTGATTCTTTGTATTAGTAGAGGTATTTATAGTCTATGTCTGTTTGTGGATAGTAAATTGATAGGAGTGTCTTGCTCACCAGTTGAAAATGCAAAAGTTGGCTTGTACCATGAATGAATTGCAAATATGCTTTCAAATATGCTTAATTTTTAAAAATTTGCCTATTAAAATGTTTTGAAATACCTTTGAAACACAAAATTTTCTTTTAATTGCAAACTAAATAAAACTCAATTTAAATGCAGCCAGGGCTTGTTTTTTAGAATCATAATCAGAATTGGCAAATATTTTTTTTTCCACGAGAGTATTAGTAATATTTTGTGTGTGGTTATAGTGTGGATTTGTGTTCATGAATAAAAAATCATACATCACTAAACTAACAATGGATCTCTTAGAAATGTATTTTAGTTCATGGATTTCATACCCAAATACTTGGAAATGACAAAGCTAACTGATCCTTATTTCATTTCTTGAAATGAAAACCCCTAACTTTGAATGCTCCTGTTACTAAAACTTTCTTAATTGTGGCTGTCATAATTGGATGAGAGTTAGAAGTAAATCTGATGATCTAGCTGAGCCCATTTATTTCTGCAAAATGATTATACACATTTGGGTGATACTGGGTCATTTTCAGGCCTTTGGGAGTCTGCTATTCCAATGCTGGTCCAGTTAAAGCTGGTGTCCTTGAATGACAGCTGCTAAAAATTCAATCAATAAGTGGTGTCCAAATGTCAGAGAGAGTAGTGCAAAATGGGGACAGCTTGAGACAGTCTGCATGGTTTGATTTTGGGTGGTCAGAGTTTAAATTTGACTTAGGAAAGAAATAAGTCAGAATTTTTAATCCTCAAACAGTACACACCATCTAGTCAGTGGACTTATTAAAGGTCAAACAATCAATATTATTGGCTTCAGCAGAGACAGGTTCCAGAAGGTTGTTTTATTTCTTGAAATGTTTTTTACATTCCAACATGCAAAGGGTAGGCAGTTTGTCAGGTGAAGTAAAAGGATTTGTACTACAGTGAAATAAGCTGATCATTGGTCAAGGGGCTACTTTAGATTCAGTTGACTTGGGAAGCAATGGGGGATATCAAATTGCTTCCACATTTGTTTTTGTCAAGGGTTTAATATTTTGAATGTGTACCTATTCTTTGGGACAGTTGGGCTGCTTTGTATATCATCAATTCAAGAAGATGAAAATACCAGGAGAAACATAATATGGCTCATTGTGTTGTTGCTTCTAGTCTTGACTTAGATTAGGAAAAAATAAAATGGAGAAAAAAAGGAGAAAGAAAAAAGAATAAGATTAAAGTTTTGCCCTTGCTTTTTGCAAAATCACTTGGATGGACTGTGGTAAAGATAATTACTGAAAATGTTAGGTTCTTCCACTTAATTACATTTATAGACTTACAATATGAAGTAAGAGGTATCTTATAATTCTTCCATTTAAATATTATTTCTAGGGAGGTATTAGAACGGTTATGGAATGGGAAAAGATGAAAAAACTGAGAAGGAAGGAAATAGTGATGTGGTTAAATATCACTATATAGTCCTGAAATGAAGATATTCAAGTAAGATTATTCAGGTTGGCCATTTGCAACCCTAAAATAAAATAAATTAAAATAATTCTTTAGTTCTTTCTTACAATTAAAAAAAATTTCCAAATGGTATGTGTGCTTTAATTTTCAACTAGGAAAATGTTATTGGAGTGGATCAAGAAGTTAACTTGTATTTATCTAAGTTTTTAGATTTCACTTCATTATATATTATTAATTAAAAACATAGATGAGTATACATTTCTAGGCCAAAGATTGTGATGTAGTAGGAGAAAAATAATTAGGAAAAATGTCCTGCTTTTTCTTAAAGTCTGGAAAGCTCTTGAATGGAGTTTGGGTGAAGCGGCAATGAAAAACCAATGGAAGTAGATGGTAATTTATGTCAGATGCAAAGGCTCTGGAATAACATTTTCAGTTACCAGGGGTGCTCCAGGTTCTATAGGAGCTAAAGTTGTCATTAAGTTTTGAGAATTTCTGACTCTTTTGAAGGGTTACCGTTTGTAGATCATCCATTGAAAATACTGCAAAGCATGGGAAAGTAAGAGCTTCCTAGTGGATGTTACTGATTTTTCTAGGCCTGTAGTAAATTGTAGTTATAGCCAATTTTTTCACTATCCCTGTCTTGATACAGTTTGCTTTGTGACTGCATGTCCTCTTTTTTTTAAAGAAGAAAATGTAGATGCTTATTTTTAGTGTACTCGATGGCACATAAGTTTGGCTCCAGTTAATTACAAGAAGGGTAGCAAGTCAACACAATATATTTTGCTGGGTAAGGGGGAAAAGGCCAAAGGGAAGAAAAGGTAAGAAGGGCAATTGTTGAAGACAGCCTGTGTCTAGTCTGAAGTGGGTGCTCTATCACTAAACATTTGAACCAGAGTATTTGTTTTGGTTTTTTGTTGTTGGAATGTTAGGGGAAATGAATAAATCCTATGATATTAATGAGTTGACATTCTCTGGAGTATAAGCATAAAATTGTTTATGCTCCCAGTTCCTCCTATGGAATCCCTGCTGCTTTGCTCTGGGCAGTGGGCTTCCTTTTTTTTTTTAATTCGTTTGACATAGCCTTACATATTGGAGAGAATTGTTACGTATTCAGGCATATTTGGGTATAGACAAAGTAAGTTAAGGCTAATCCTAGTCCAAGGTCTCCCCACTTCTACCACTCCCTGCTCCCATGTCTCCCTTGCTTTATCCCCCGTTATAGATAGAACTGAACCTATACATATGTATTAATTTTTGAATTTTCTAATCCTGTTTACTACATGTCCTCTTAATGAAAAGAGTCTATTTCCCTTGGATCTGGGCTTGTCTTGTGCATTGCTTTGGCTAGCAAATGCAGCAGAGATGACAGCATGCGATTTCTCAGTCTAGTTCTAAGAAGGCATTATGTCTTTTAGTAATTCTCTTGCTGAGAACACTGAGATGACAATGTTTTTGACCTACCTTGTGATAAAAGACATGGTCTTAGAATCCCCAGACATGTGAGAGAACCTGGGCAACATCAGCAGATCCCCCCTAGTTGAAAACCCCAGAAATATGAGCAATAGATGGTTAATACTGTGTGCCCCTGATGTTTGTGACTGTCCTGCAGCATTATTGTGTCAATGAATAACTGATATAGAGGACTAGTTTTCAGATTGTCTAAAGGTATAGATTTCTGATTAATTCTTCATGGAACGCTCGATGCTTTATTAAAATAAACAAGTCCTTGAAGTGACAGTCTTGCTTAGCCCAAGCATCTCCCATGAGACATTTATCTACTGAGTTGATTGGACCTGGGGGCAAAGGTTTCATCCACCTCTAGATAGTGGCCATATGCAATTATATTTGTGTGTCTCTGAATCTTAGAGATAGACGAGTATCTAAAAGTTATCAAGGCAATATTCACATAGGTCCTTTTTATGTCAGCATTCTCAATATTCTAGTATCTTTAAGAACTCACTCCCTTTGGAGGTTAGAAATGGCTCTATAATGGCTACTGTCGTATCTGGATTTGCCATCAGTCAGAACAGCAAAACTGTCAATAGTATATATTTTGAGGAATTTGAACAGGTTTTTTATTTTGTCAGGCCCATTTCTGGTGTATGTGAAATGAATCATTATGCCATCCTTTTAAGTCCCATTCCATTGTCTTTTGGCTTTATTTTGCCTCCACTTCTTCCTCATACTGGATAAAAGAAAGGGATATTGTAGAAGCTCCAGGGGTTTTGAATCCCACAGGGAGAGGCTTTTATCTGTGAAGAGCAGGGAAATTTGATCGAAAATAGAGACTACTTATGATTCATTCAGGGGAACTTTTCCTCTTCATCATCTTATTTGCCTAGTGATCTGATCTTACCTGGCTTTTCAGAGCCCCCCTGTGAGATGACTTTGCTTCAGCCACACTGGATCTTTTTCAAATATTTTTCAAGGACAAGCATCTTCCCTACAGATTTCCTCAGCCACAATGATTGTCTTGTCTGGGGATTGTATTCTGATTAATTCAACTTTAGTTTCCTTACTGCTTCAGTGGATTCCAAATCTGTCACGGTCAAAAACAGTTCTCCTGGGAAGTTTCATAAAAGAAGTTGGGGGGAACAGGTCTTAAGATTTAATTGGCACAGCATCCTTTAGAATGTGATGGGAGGGGGGCGTTGTGCAGAGAACAAGAATGCAAGAAATGCAAAGTTCTTCCTGATTTGTGCTTATAGGCCAGGTGTGATTCAGGAGTTTTGTAGAAATTTCAGTGATCTTTGCTCTGCTTGGAGATTCTCCTCCCCACACCCCTCCCCCACCCCAATTGAGTGGAAATATGTTAAAAAATTGCAATAAATGGATGAAACCAGCAGAGGGCGAGCATGCTACAGCCACGAGCCTCAGTCTACTGCAGTTGCTTGGACCAGTTGCACAGGGTTCTGCAAACCAACTGTTTCCGAAGAGGCAAAACTATCTTTTTGAAGTTTTTTTTCTTTCATCAAGTCCTTTTTTGCAGGCAGAATGGTCAGCATGGTCAGTCTGCTTGGATTTAAATCCTGGCTGCCCCATACTGGTTAACTTATCACCTTGTGCCTCAGTCTTCATATGAAAAATGGGAAATCAATAGATGTACTCAAGATATTGT
Source organism: Aplodontia rufa (assembly GCA_004027875.1). Lineage (NCBI taxonomy): Eukaryota > Metazoa > Chordata > Mammalia > Rodentia > Aplodontiidae > Aplodontia > Aplodontia rufa. The sequence goes on from PVKS010002187.1 coordinate 103,514, forward strand.
GATGATGATGTAGTTAACTTGTGTAATGCATTCAGAACAGTACCTGACAATTAGTGCTCAAAAAGTCTTATTTAATAATAACATATCTTATCTCTTTGTCTTTACCTACCATCTTCTCAGTTCTGAATGTAAAAGTAAATTAATATGGCAATAAATTGTGCAGGCTGGCTCTTCTTCATTCTTAAAGATTCATCTCAAAGAATACAGCATCACCTTTGTGGTCCTTTGGTAAAAAAGTGCTCTTGCTAAATCTAATCATGAAAAACATTAGACAAACCCAAACTGAGGGACATTTTCCTAAATACCTGGACCATGCCTATCAAAAATGACAAGGAAGTATTCCAGATTGTAGGGTTCAAAAGATAAGTGACAATTGAGTGCAACCCACGAAGTGGGACTTTCTTTTGCCATAACATGTACATTGACATAATTGGTTAAATTTGAATAAGGGCTATAGAGAGTATGAATATTTCTGATCCTGTTACTTTGAGGCTTTGGCAAAGAATGTCCTTGCTTTTAGGAAGCATGCTGGAGTATTTCAGAGTAAGAGGGAGTCATCATTTTTGTAAGTTACTCTCAAATGTTGTTTAAAAAAAGAAATGCATATATTTTTGGTACGACATCTGTGTGTGCACATATATTTGGTAAAACACTTCAGTACATCTGGTTAAAGATGTATAAGAATTCTTTATACTGTTCTTGCAACTTTTTTAAAGCCTAAAATTACGATAAAGCACAAAATAAAAAAAAAACCAACAAAAGCCATAAATAAAAATAAGATCACGTATCTCAGATGTTTCCTTCTCCAACAAATTTTTCTTGGTATCCCTGGACTGCCCACCCCCTTTACGTGGTTTAGGAGCCCCCTGCTTTCAGCCTGCAGCCTCTCTCTACCACAGGACCCATTACATTGTATCATGACCATCTGTTTAGTTCATTAAACTCTGAGCCTGGGCAAGGAAGGCAGGGATGTTATATCATTGTTCACCTTTGTATCACCTGAGCTAGTTAATGCCTGGCACAGAGAAGAAACACATTAAGGATTTGCTGAAAGAATAAGGTAGTAAAACTTGGCCTTATATCCACGGTTTGATTTTTCCGGGACCTGTTATAACTTTTGAGCATGCTTTTCAGTTTTTATAGTAGAATCGTAGCACAGATTTGGGACTCAGCTCACCTAGTCTGAAAGCTGAGTTCTGTCACAGCATGCATGAGGGGACAGACTCTTCAGTTTATTTATACCTTAGTGCTATGATTCTCTGGCTTAGAGACACTGTAAGATTCATGAAAGAAAATTAAATATACAGTGGACTTCCTCTGTATAGGCATTTAACCAGAGGGGATTCCACTGTATGTGGTGGAATGTGTGTGTGCTGAGTGTGTCTAGCGTTAAAACAAACATATATTTCTTATAATATAGTCCCTGAATGAAAACTGATTTCATATGGTGATCAGTTGAAGAAACAGCAATCTAAACTGAAATTGGAGGCAGAACTGACTGTAAAAGCATTAATGAGAGGAAGTGTGTGTGTTTTCTAATGGTTTATTTTTATTTATTTATTTTAAAGAGAGAGGGACAGTGAGCAAGATAGAGAAAGAATCGATTTTAGTCTTTCATGTGGCTTTACTTGCTCCAACACTTCATTATGCACGTGGTGCTGTGGTTGAACCCACATCCTTGCACATGCCAGGCAAGTCCCGCAACCCAACGGCTAAGCCACCACTCCAGCCCCTGATTTATTTGTTTATTTTTTGGGTGTTGTTAGTGAGTTTTACAAGGGTAGGTTTTCCCAAATGCTGTGAAGATATAATGCCCTTTTTGTGATCTCCGTATAATTTACTCTCTTAAGAGGGTATTCATTGTGGTCACTACTCTACCACTGTTTTTATCTAATGTTACCTTCTAAGCAGGACAATTTGCTACTTGACAAATATAATAGTTGAATATAAAATCAATATAACTTTTATCTTTATTGGAAGTCTTAAAAGAGTATTCAGAAAAATTTTCAGATGTAAACACAAGGCTGTAGAGAAGGAACTGAACTACGGATTGTAAGAAAGTATTGTAAGAATAAGCCAAGTTTCCTGATAAGGTTCTTTATTTATGAGCTAGTGACCTGGGGATATAGCATACATTGGCTTTACTTTAGAAGGGAATCTCTGAGAGGAAGAAAAATTGGAGGTAGGGGATCTGACCTGCATGAATACATGCGGATAAAAATATTACTCCTCAAACCTTGAGAATCACTCCCTCACACCCTGCCAATCAAAGATCCATTTGGAGTGACAGATTCTTCTAAAGCTGCTGTGAAAGTTAAGCCTACTAAACCTATACTTTAGTGTGAACTGACTTAATCAGGCATTTTGATTGCTTTTTAAAGATGATATAGTGATCTTGTTTGAAGGAAAAGGGAAGAGGAGGAATAAAGGACACTTTTTAGATTAAGGGATACTTTGGAAAAGTACCAGAGGGAAGTAGATGCTTAGTAAAAATGAAAAGTTTCTTAGTTCTTGGAAGTTGGGGACAGGTATGACCAGAGGGGCAGAAATGGTCAATGTTCCATAAAATGAAGGATGAAGTGGCCAAAATATATGTTGGCCACTGAATAATTATAGCAGGGATTCTGTCTGGCATGTCAGTAAATAATGTACATTTTTGTCTGTAATTGTCTACATTAAAGGATTGCCTACTCTCAAAGAATAGATTCTGTCTTAATTATCAATGATCATTTTATTTTCATGCTCAGTGAGAACTCTTTTTTTTTTCCCCCTGGGCTGAGGACCTTACTCAGGACCTTGTGTGTGCTAGGCAAGCACTCTGCCACTGAGCTAAATCCCCAACCCCAGTGAGCGCTCTTTTTAAATAAACAAGTATGCTTCAGCATCACCTGGAACTTGATTTTCACAAAATCTTGCAAAGTATTTTACCCAAATCAACTTTCTCTGAACTTTAAAAATAAAATGAACAAATTCCAGAGCAGCCACCTGAATAATTCTGGTACATGAATCGTCAATATTATATGGCACATTTATCTAAGTGGCATTCAATTTCATGTAGACATTCACAAATTTTAGGACAAAATTCTCCAAACCCTAAAAATCCAAAAAGGGCAGTAAACTATAAAGCTTTCATTCTTGTCAAAATCAGTCTTGACTTTGGTGCATCACAGTGGCTATGTGTCAGTGTCACATTCTTATCCACTAAGATGGATAGACCATCATCCTAGAACTTGGAGCCTTTATAACATAAAATCAAGATTTGAAGAATAGTAAAGATGACAGTTCAAAATTAGGAATTAAGAAATGGATAAGGGAAGCAACCTGACCATGCCAATGTCACTGTGAGGTGGGAGGGAAAAGGAGAAATTCTCTAGGGAATGAGTATTAGGACACAGACAGGTATAATTTGTATATGTGTGTGTGTGTCCTAGTTATTTGTCATATGCTCCCAATTTTTTCCTTAACAAACTCTCATAATTTTGTAGAATAAAAATATTCCTTGGGGGAAAAATAGAAGCTTAAATAGACTGTTGAATTCATTTATGGGTGAGTCTAATCCAATTTTGTTGCTGCTGCCTTAACTCATGTCTGTATCTTTTCTCCTTTGGACAGTGACAATCATTGTGTAATTGCTGACGTTGCCCCTGCTTTTCTGCTTCAATTACTTCCCTCCAAGCCTTCAAAGTTATCCAGTACTCTAGAGTAATTTTTCTAAAATGCAAATAGTATTGTTTGATAGCTCTGCTTAAAAGCTTTCAGTGACTTCCTATTTTCCTACGGAATAAATCGCAAAATTTATAGCATAAAGAACCTTCACATTCTACTTTTCAACTTTATTTTCTGTGACTTTCCTATATTCATTTTAGCTTCACCCAGTTTTTAAAATTTATCTTTCCAATTCTTTAAATATGTCTCACACACTGCCACTTCACCTTGTAGGGCTCTGGAAGCCTCACATGGCCACCTTCTAACTCTAAGAAACCAGTGATTTTGTTGATTGATATCACCATTGTATTAGCATATATATTATATACATGTATATACATATGCATATATTTAAAAACAATTTACTGAAGTTGGTTATATACTTATCTCTCCTACTAGATTTTTATTTTATTTAAGGTTGATAGATAATTTATTTTTATAAATCTAAGACATGGCATATAAGTGCTTAATAATTGCATATTGGATAAATGCATGAAGTTTTCACTCTCAAATCCCAGGATTTAGTTAGTAATTCAGTAAGTAAAAACTAAGGACTATTTATTAACATTGTGTTAGGTCTCCTGAGGGAGTTGGGGAAGTGAAAGAAATACGAGTGGAAAAAGAGTTTGGGCCAAGGCAAATATGGGTTCATTTTTTAGGAGAAAATAAATTTATAAAGACAAACAATAGCTGGTAGAATGATAGTTATGATGATTAGGGAAGATATTCCTGATATTATGGAAAAACGTTGTTAGGTGAGTTAACATGAACAGGAATCAAACCTGTTAGCATTGGTCATGTGCTTGTCTTTGGATAGGAATGGAATGTATTGAAATAGCAAAAGCATGAATTAGGAAGAAAGTGAATGCTGAGGTCAATAAGGTACTTGAAGTTGCAAGTATGGGGAAGAGCAAGGAGCTCTGTGGCTTTGATATTCTGCCAATACCACCAACAGGGAGAGATGGGGGTGGGATCTGGGAGCAGTCTGTGAAGAGAAACAAAACTATGATGGCATTTTTCACTATACTAGGACTCCCCTTCCCTGAGTGTGGGAAACCCTCCCCACTCCATACAGCAATGCCTCAGTGAGTATGGGCAATAAAGGTTCATGAATTTTCTATTTATTGGTGCTGTAGCAGCTGCTACAGTGAGAAGCTCACAGCTTGGTACCTCAGCTGTACACAATTTTCTGACCCAGTGTGTAGCTGTTTTAAAAATATTTTGTGCTGAAAATTCTTAGACATACAAAACAGAGAGATATTACCCATGCACCCGTGATCTAGTTGTAACGAATTTCAACATTTTGTGATCTTTTTTCCTGATGTATTTTAAAGCAAATTCCAGACTCATTTTATTTCATACATTAATAAATCAGTGTGCATCTCTAACTGATCTGGATATTAAAAATCATATAACCACCAAGATATTCCACGTCTAGTGTTGCTCCGCTTCCTCCTTTTCCCTCTTGCTCCTTTATCAGACCACATGTTAGGACTAAGTTACCAGTTAGGGCTAAGTTCTTTTCCTTCTGAGGGAGGAACCAGCCACTATACCCTTTATATCCTGGGGCTAGCAGAGTCTTACATTTGTAATATACCATCTATGAAGAATAAAGTTTCTGGACTTTTGCGTTTGTCTGACCTATACCTGATAGCTTAATTAGCAGAAAGCTGTCCCCCTTTCCTCCAGGAAGTAAGCTTTGATAGGGAAGGCATTCTTTCTTTTGATGGTAGCTGGTAGGGTGGGGAGGAGGTGTTCTGTTTTTGCTTATTCTCTTTTTAATCTCAAACAGCAAACATATCAGTGATGGTTTATTTTAGGTGTTAACTGCACTGGAGATAAGATGTACTTATTTCTAGGTATGTGTGAGATGCTTCCAAAGAAATTAGAATTTGAATTGGTAAACCAGATAAAGAAAATCACTCTTTCCAATATGAGTGGGCATTAGTCAATCTTTTGAGAGCCTGAATAAAACAAAAAAGACAGAGAAAAAGGCAGACTTGCTTCTGTTTGATCTGGGACATCCATCTTCTCCTGCCCTTAGACAAAATGATCTTCGCTCTTGGACCTTCAGACTTGGACTGAATTACACCACAGACTTTCCTGGTTCTCTAACTTGCCTCCATAGTTGTGTGAGCCAATTCCTATCATTAAATCAATCTGTCTCTCTTACTCTTTCTCCTCTTCTCCCCTCCTTCCCTCTCTCAGCTCTGTTTCTTGACTAATACACACATGGTGATTTACCATAGTTTCTAATAAACATGCGTGTAAAAATGGGTACTCAATATATAAATAAACACAAAAATAAAAGAATGAATATGTGACTTTATTTAACCTCTTTGTGGCTCTAATTTTTCAACTGAAAACAGGGATACAATACCTAACTCATAGGTACACATTGATAATTTAAAGATTTTAAAGAAAATAAAAAGAACCTGGGAAGATGGTTGGAATTATGATTTATCAGAACTTGTATTCTGATGTTTTAGGTCAGAAACCAGTGTTTTGAGAAATTTACCTCTGAAGTCATGGCAGGCTCTTTTTAGAAACTTTGTAATTGATGCCTAAACTCATAAAAGTGAATTCTTCTGCAATGCATTTTTTTCTCCAGAAAAGTTTGTGGGAATCCTTTGATATACAGCTCTAGTGTAGTATGAAGGTTCCATACTAGAGCACAGGCTCTATTAGAGCAGGCACCTAATTGTCTTGTTTCTAGTGACAGCAGCTGGTATATGGTAGGTTCTTTTTTTTTAATGGTAGGTTCTTAATAAATATATGTTAAGTGAACAGACAAAGCTAACAAAGCTTTTCCTCCATTTTAGGCATCTCATTACTGAGGCTGAGATCTAGCCATTTTTTTTCTTTTTTTTTTTTAAGAAGGAGGGAGAGAGAGGGAGGGAGGGAGAGAGAGAGAGAGAGAGAGAGAGAGAGAATGAATCAGTTTTATTTAGGTTTTCAAGTGGTTTTCGTTGCTCCAACACTTCACTGTGTATGTGGTGCTGGGGTTCGAACCCACGTCCTTGCACATGCCAGGCAAGTGCCATAACCACGGAGGTACCACTGTAGTCCCCAGATCTAGCCATTTTCTGAACTGTTTCTTTCCCCCTGCAAGAAGCCACAGATTTTGACTTCCTCTAGTATTCCTGGCTCATCTCTTCCCTAGACGTGGGTTTGGATTGCGTCCTTCCTTAGGAGGTTTTCTGGGAAGCCTCTGTCATCCATTCTCAGCACTTGGTTGACCCAGCATCTGTTCTTTCCTTACTGAATGTTGTGCTGGGAAGAAAGGCAGGAAATTTACTATTTCCACACTATCAAAGGGTTACCTTTAGGGAGTGATTTTGCAGGTATCAAGAGGAAGATAGAGAATGAAGTGGGTGGAGGAGTTTGAGTTGTTTGTATAAAAGATTGAGTAGATCCAGCCAGGATTGCCAGTGGGAGCAATAGTCTTGCACCACAGTGTCCCCCTGAGTGTTAAGATTAGAGGGCACCATCTACTATAATACCAAAAAATGAACTGTTCCTTCCATGGGGACTTTTATAATTTTTGAGAATAATTGTTCTCATTTGTGGGTAACATGTAGCATGGAAATGAAGACAATAGTTTCAGTGATCACATCTGGCTTAGTTTCTATGCACTTCTAGCATTGTAGCTTATGTTAGTAAAAACGGGCACAAAGAAGTCTGCACTGATAAACATCTGCCAGTTCAGATCATTTTAATTTTTTTTTTCTGGAGTTGGAGGGTAGGAGGGTAATTTTTGTGTCATTCTGATTTTTTATTTGTTAAAGAAAGAGGAACAGTGAGAAAGAGAGGAGCAATTTTTATTTAGTTTTTCATTTCATTCATACACACTTTGTTGTGTATGTGGTGCTGGGGTTTAAACTTGCATACTCATGTGCACCATAACCACTGAGCCACCACTCTAACCCCCTGATTTTTTTTTACATTGGGGATTGAATGTAAGGGTGTGTTACTATTAAGTTACACCCCAGCCTTTTTTATTTTTAATTTTGAAATAGGTTCTTACCAAGTTGCCAAGGTGGGCCTCAAACTTAGGATCCTCTTGCCTTATCCTCCCAATCATCTGTGATTACAGGCATGTACCACCATGCCTAGTTTGAGACTGGCTTTTTGAAAGTGCTTATTAACTGTGAATTAAAAAAAATGTTTCATTCTATCAAATACTACAAAAAGAAATTACAGAAGACTTGTGTAGATCGAAAAACATTCCATGCTCATGGATAGGCAGAATCAATATAATAAAAATGGCCATTCTACCCAAAGCCCTATACAGATTTAATGCAATTCCCATCAAGATACCAGTGTCATTCTTCATGGATATAGAAAACGCAATTCTCAAGTTCATATGGAATAACAAAAGACCCAGATTATCTAAAGCATTACTATGCAGAAAGAGGGAGTATCTCAATCCCTGACCTGAAATTATACTACTACTATTTACATAGTAGTAAAAACAGCATGGTATTGGTATCAAAACAGAACTGAAGACCAATGGAATAGAAGATTCTGAGATGAAACCACATATCTTTAACTATTTGATATTTGATAAAGGGGGCAAAAACATAGTGTGGAGAAAAGATAGCCTGTTCAACAAATGGTGTTGGACAAATTGGACAGCCATGTGTAGACAATGGAGCTGGATCCTTACCTTTCGCCCTTCACAAAAATTAAATCAAAATGGTTCAAAGATCTGGATATTAAGCCAGGAACTTTAAATTTACTACAAAAGAAGTAGGATCAACACTACAGGACATAGGAGTCAGCAGCGCCTTCCTTAACAAAACTCCCATGGCTCAAGCAGTAAAGTCAAGAATAAATGAATGGGATGCAATTAAACTAAAAAGCTTTTTTACAGCTAAAGATTTAGTCAAGAGTGTCAAGAGAGATCCAACGGAATGGGAGAAAACCTTTGCCTGCTATACCTCGGAGAGAGGGCTAATATTCAAAAAACTAAATACCAAATCCACAGACAATCCAATAAATGGGCTACAGATCTAAAAAGAAACTTCTCACCAGAGGAAGTTCAGAAAGCCCATAAATATATGAGAAATTGCTCTACATCATTAGCAATAAGAGAAATGCAAATTAAAACTTCACTGAGATTCCACCTCACTCCTGTTAGAGTGGCAAAAATGAAGAATACAAATAATGACAGATGCTGGAGGGGCTGTGGGAAAAGAGGAACACTGTCACATTGCTGGTGGGACTGCAAACTGGTTCAGCCACTCTGGAAAGCAATGTGGAGACTCCTTAAAAAATTAGGGCTGGAACCACCTTATGACCCACCTTATGACTCTTTTGGGTATTTTCCCAAAAGAGTTAGAATCAGCATATTATAGTGATGTGGCTTCATCAATGTTTATAGCAGCTAAATTTACTATAGTTAGACTATCAAACCAATCCAGATGCCCCTCACTGGATGAGTGGATTCAAAAACTTTGGTACATATATACGATGGAATACTACTCGGCCATTAGAGAAAATGATATTATGGCTTTTGGAACCAAATAGATGGAAATGGAAAAAAGTATGCTAAGTGAAGTATCCCAATCTCAGAGACTCGAGGACTGAACGTTTTCTCTCATTTGTGGAAGCTAGACTACATCTGGAAACTATGTTAGATGGCTAAGCTAATAATAACCTTAGAATGTATGAATTTTTACACAAACAGGGGGGATCATTGCCTAGGATACCTGGAGGCATAGGGAGGGGGGCAGGGTGGAGGGAGGGATCAGGAAGGATATCTAGGAGACTGGAGGGAGGGAGTATGGGGGAATCATCTCAGAAGGGGATCTCTGACCTCCATGAGAAGTCCATTTAACACAGGGGTTCTTCTGGGGGAATCAGAATCATGGGGAATCCAAGGGGTGCATCCATAACATGGCATTAGCCTTGGCTAACTATGTGAATATACATTTTTTCTTGATTGTTTGATAATGATTCCCCCTCAATTGTAACTCCATATTCATCTAATAAAAAAGGGTTCATGAGTTTATTTTATTTCACTTATACAAACTTAAAATATGGTTTCAGGTAAGTGGCCTTCCTCCCCCACAAAAGGAGAAAAAATGAAAATATGACTTTCAGATGTAGCACTATATCTTTTTAAGGATCCTGATTTCACTAATTGCATTTATTGGCTTAATAACAAGATAGGCTTATTAACTGCATATGCTGATTGCTATTACAAATGGAGCTCAGATAAATAATAGTGTAAACATAATAGAATCTTATTTCTTGTTCATGTAAAAGTTGTGGAAATGCGAACAGGTCAGCAGACAGCTCTCCTCCAGTTATTCAGATATTCCAGCAATAGTCTCTCCCATATATAGGCTTCCAAGGTGGCCCTGGTTTCTCTTTTTCTTTTTTTTTCCTTTTTAGACAGTTTTTTCCTATGGTAAAGAGAAGAGTTGAGCATGTGTAGAAATTTTATGAGCCAAGTTTGGAAGCAGTATGCATAATTTCTACTTATATTCCATTGATTAGAATTTTGTTGCATGATCCTATCTAAATTCAAAGAAATCTAGATAATGTAGATGTTTAACTTGGGCTCATTAGAAAATAAAATCAGAGGCAATGACTCTGTGCTAATGCTTTATTTAAAAGATGTAAATATGGCAGCAAGACAGAAGCAGAAGGTGAGACAGGGAAATAGGGTGAGCAATGCAAGGTAGCATACTCACTATTCCTTCACAACAAATTGAAAGTGATAGCTTGTTATTCAGCAGGCCAGCATACCTGGACAGGCTACATGGAGAAATCAAGACTCAGATGTTTGGATTGGAGTGAGGAAGGGTCCTGTGGCCTGAAGGTCTCCTCCCATTCATGTGTTGAAACATAACTGACAATATGATAGTTCTAGGACCGGAAGCTTTTAGGAGGTGATTGTGAGGGTTTTGCCCTCGTAATGGATTAGTGACCTTATAAGAGGGCTTGAGGGAACTAGCTAATCCCTTTTGCCCTTCTGTCTTCTACCATCTGAAGACCCAGAATTCATCCCCTCCTGAGGGTGCAGTGTTCAAGACATCATCTTGGAAGCAGAGATCAAGATACTGAGGCCAGACAATGAACCTTTTGGTACCTTGAGCTTTGATTTCTTAACCTCTAAATCTGTGAGAAATAAAATTTCTTATTTTTAAGTTACTCCTTCAATCTCAAGTATTTTGTTTGTTATAGCACCATCAACCAACCAAGGCAAAGGGGAATAGAATTTATCTACCTGACTCATCTTTTGTCCCTTACTAGTCAACCACATAAGGAGTTAACTCTTCAATGCTACTGGTTTGTATCACCTAACACCTTCAGCAATTCTCAGAAATCAAAACCAGTGCTCTAGATTGTGTTAGTTTATCTGAATGTAAGTCAGAAAGTGACAGAAAACAGGGACTATGAAGGTATTACTAGTTGACTTTAAATAGCAAAAATCCATGAGTCTACCCTGAAGAGAACGGTTGTTGTAGCAGCTATCTGTTAAGAGAAGCTCATACAATTTCAAAATCTTTAAGAAGTCCACTATTACAGTCAGCTTTTCATTATGGTGACCAAGATCCCTGATAAGAACAACTTAAAGAAGAGGAAAAGTTTATTTTTGCTCATGGTTTCAGAGGTTCAGTCCATGGTCATAGTTCTGGGCCCAGGTGAGGCAGAACATCATTGTAGAAGGGTGTGAAGAGGAAAGCAGTTTAGGACATGGCAGGCAAGGAATAGAGAGAGCGGGAGAGAGAGAGAATGTTTAATGCATGAACCTCAAAGGCACACTCTCAGTGACCTATTTCTCTAGGTGTATCCTACTTGCCTGCAGTTATCACCCAGTTAATTCATTCAAGTGGCAGGCCACACCCATCTTAATCTAATTATCTCACCTCTGATTCTTGCATTGTCCTACACACGAGCTTTTGGGTAATACTTTATAGCATCTACCTCTTGTACTATTCAGATCCATTTGTGCCATTCATTTTTATTCAGTTCACAAACTAAAATTTTGGAATAATTTTTGTTGCTGTTATAATAGGATATCATATCATCCTGGGAAGTAGAGGTAAAAGCCAGTCACAGAGTCCCTTAATGCTGAATTTTTCCTAGAAAAGCTAAGGCAAGGGCAGAGGTGAAATGCAACTGTTGTCTGCTCTTACAGCTGGACTTAAGGATATAATTGATATTTATTATCTCCTTCCTCCACCACCCCTCTGCCAGTACTTGCACTGGTTTGCTTGCTAAGGATCCAGAACTTCCTTCTGAGGATTCTAAGCTCTTTATTTTCCTGCTGTTTTGGGATTGTGGCTACTACAATTGGTCAGTGACAGTTATTAGTAGGCATGGATATACTAGGAGATGCTTTAGTAAACTACTCATTCATTTGTTCCTCCTTGTCCACATTTTGTAGACATATTCTTCCCATGGTAATGAAGGTTGGATTATAGCCAGCAAGGTAACTCCTTTCTTTGACTACAGTTGTCACAGGGAGTCCAAATTAGCCAAGTGATAACTAGTTTTTAGTTCAGTCTAACTTATACTGTTTCTTCTCTGGAAATTAGGACCAGAACCCAACAGAGCATAAGGTGCTAGGCTGGGAAGCACAGAAATGTTGGTTATTGAGTTTAACAATGAAAGGGATAATTCTATTGTTCTTGGACTTTGTATTCAATTATTGGAGATATAGCTATCCTAGGCCATTTAGGCTGCTATAACAAAATACCATTAACTCAGTAACTTTGTAAAGAACAGGTATTCTTTTATCATCATCCCAGAGGCCAGGAAATTGATTAAGGTGCCCATATGTTCAGTGTTGGGTGAGAGTCCACTTCTATGTAGATGGAAACTTCTTTCTGTGTTCTCAAATGATAGAAGGGGTGAGGTACTCTGTCTTGGGCTTCTTTTAAAAGGATAGTCATTCCATTCATGAGGGTGCCACCGTCATGACCCATCCACCTCCCAAAGGCCCCACCTTCTGGCACAGTAGATGAGCATCTCCCAGCTCACTCCATTGTTTAGGTTGGCTGCTTCTCAGTGATGAACTCATCTGTTGGAAAGGCAGAGCTGATCTTAGAAATGTACTATTTTAATCAAAAATCAAATGAAAATGCAAAACAGGTGTGTCAGTAGTTTCACAAACCTTGAGATTTAGGTGAAGAATCTGAATACATGTTCTTAGCTGAGAAAAAGATTCTATAATTGCATAGATATATAAGATAACAAATTTAACTCATTTTATAAAAGTAGAATGGAGATCCAGAGACAAAGAGTGAATTAATAGGAAGTTACTGCTCTAAATGTACCTTGGTATTCTTTGTTTAACCTCCATCTATCTCTGTTCCTTTATGCTTCCTAGTCTCTTTTTGTCACTATTCTTTTCTTTGAGGTAAATCTTTTAGCTTCCACATAAAAGTGTGAATATGTAGTAGTTATCTTTCTATGTCTGACTTACTTCACGTAACTCAGTGTCCTCAAGTACCATCTATATTGTGGCACATAGTGTTTATGGCTGAATAGTATTCCAGTATAAATATATGTACGTCTTGCTTCTTGCAACTGTATGTATATGGCTGTCTTGTAACTCACTCCACTCTGTAGGATGTATGTGTGTGTGTGTGTGTATATATATGTGTATATATATGTATATATATAAATGTGATCACATTTTCTTTATTCATCTACTGATGGACAACTCAGTTTCCATTTCTTGGTTATTGTGATAGTGTTGCAATAAACTTTGGAGTGCAGATATTTCTTTGATATGCTGATTTCTTTTCTCTGCTCATGGTACACATCTATTACTGGAAAAGGTATGAGTTGGATCAATTTATGTCTGAATTCAATGCCCTTGCTCACCATCTGTCTCCTGAGTGCCAAACACACACATCCAGCTGTCTAGAGAGCAGCTCCTAGAGGTTGTCTCATGGACACTTCATATAAACATTTCCAAAACAGATCCCATCATATCCCCTTTTGCATCTGCTCACTTCTAGAGCACACTGTCTTTATGAATTAAGCCATTGCCAAAGCTAGAGAACTAGGGTGGTGCTACTTTATTTTTCTTCATCTTCACTCACTCAATCAACTAACACTACCTGTGGCTTCTAAGTCCTCCAGTTCTCTTATATGTGTCCATTTCTCTCCATTTTCACTGCTACCATTCTAAGTCCAAGATGCCATCATTTCTTTCTGAGTAAATTCAATTACCTTCTAATTGAGCTACATAATTGCTTAATGAGGCACAGAATTTTATTTTCACCTAGATTCCTTTTAAAGTGTGCTTTAATCTTCATTGGAAGAATGCTTGGGATAGAGCATCCTGCCCAACACCAGCCCTATGCTTATATCACATCACAGTTAAAAGTAGTAGGTGATAGAGACTTCAGGACAGGGGAAAGTTACTACAGTTTTTATAAGTGTAGAGAAAATAATTTTGTGCTTAATTGTCCAGCACAGAGGGAGAAAGAAGATAGAAAGGGGATAGAGATAATAGGAGGAACAGTGGTGAAGAATCAGAACATACTTATAATGTAGGAGCTAGTAAAAATTCATAGTGTGGAGAGCCAACAAATATTTTTAGGAATCCTATAGATTAATTGTGACAATTACTTCCATTGCTGTGAAGTGAATCTTCCTTTCCCCCTTTTAAGAACTTTTTGAGCTATTTATTTTTTTAAGAACAATACTATGTTTTATATCGGGGTAAATGTAGAATGTCACAGAGGACTCAAGAGCCCACATGGCAGAGGAGGCCATGAGAAACAGGCCTGAGGGAATTCTCAGAAGTTTTAGAGCAGAATCTTAGCCTTCTACTAGATAATGGAACTGTTGGGGGCTAATGATAGTAATTCCTACATCTCTGAAGAGACAAGGGATCTCCAGTTGACATCTGATTTATACTTGATTGTACACAAAATCAGTATTTTATGTATGAAAAAATGGTGTTCCAATAGAGGCAAGTTAGTCTAGAATTTCTTTTCTTCTTTGTAAAAAGACAGTCAAACAATTGGTTGTTTTGATGTTTTTCAGGACTCAAAACCTTTGAATAAATCAGAAGTTGATTTGGAAGTGGCATTCCACTATGGGTTTATTCACAGTTCTTCCTCTAACTGGGTTCCCAGGGACTTGCCAATGAGAAGTACATGAACTTCTCTTTGACCTCATGTTCCACATCAGAAAAGCAGAGGATTTAGGTCAACAGTTGTTTTCTAAGGTTTGATCTACAGATGCTGGAATTTCCTTATTTCTCTTCACTTTCATAGACAGGATGACTATATGTGGAGTTTCACCTCATGTAGTCCTATCTTATGCCTGATTTTTACTATAATTGCTAATAGTGCCCAATTTTACATTAAAAAAATGTCCGGGACTGGATGATAACATTTATAACTACCTTATGAGTAGGAGTTTCTTATTTTTTAAATTTTTATTCAGTAAACATGGTCTTACAACAGGAGAGGTTCATCATCATACAATCAAGAACAAAAGTGTAATGACAGAACAAGCCAATACTGGTGCCAGACCATGGTTTCCCCCTTTGCATTCCCCATGGTTCCATGTTTCACTTTACTTAAGACCCAAGTTAATTGGACTTCTTGTGGAAGTCAGAGGTTCCCCTCAGGTTAGATTCTCCCATACTACCTCCCTCTGGTCACCTTGATGTCCTTCCTATTCCCTTCCCCCCTTCCTAATTCCCTCCCTCCGTCCCCCAGGAACCTAAGCACAGTTCCACATGATCATGTAAGAATTCATACATGCTAAGGTAATTGTTAGGTTAGCCATCTAACATACTAATTCTGCTTATATTCTAGCATCCATAAATGAGAGAAAGCATTCGGTCTTGAGTCTCTGAGTTTGGGATACTTCACTTAGCAAAATTTTTTCCGTATCCATCCACTTGGCTGCAAATGCCATAATATCGTTTTCTCTAATAGCAGAGTAGAACTCCATTGTACATATGTACCACAGTTTTTGGATCCATTCATCAAATGAGGGGCATCTGGGCTGGTTTTATAATTTAGCTATAGTAAATTGGGCTGCTATAAACATTGATGAAGCTGTATCTCTATAGTAAGCTGATTCTAGCTCTTTTGAGAAGATACCCAGGAGTGGGATAGCTGGGTCATAAGGTAGTTCCAGCCCTAATTTTTTGAGGAGTCTCCACACTGCTTTCCAGAGTGACTGTACAAGCTTGCAGTCCCACCAGCAATGTAACAGTGTTCCTCTTTTCCCACAGCCCCTCCAGCATCTGTCATTGTTTGTATTCTTCATTTTTGCCACTCTGACAGGAGTGAGGTGAAATCTCAGCGAAGTTTTGATTTGCATTTCTCTTATTGCTAGTGATGTAGAGCATTTTCTCATATGTTTATGGGCTTTTTAGACTTCTTCTGTTGAGAAGCTTCTTTTTAGTTCCATAGCCCATTTATTAATTGGGTTATTAGTGGTTTTGGTATTTAATTTTTTGAGTTCTTTGTATATTCTGGATATTAGCCCTCTGTCCAAGGTGTAGCAGGCAAAAATTTTCTCCCATTCTGTAGGTTCTCTTTTGAGATTCTTGACTAAATCCTTAGCTGTGCAAAAGCTATTTAGTGTAACTGCATCCCATGCATTTATTCTTGATTTTACTGCTTGTGCCATGGCGATCCTGTTAAGGAAGGCTGTGCCGACCCCTATGTCACGTGATGTTGATCCTACTTATTTTTCAAGCAATTGTAGAGTTGCTGGTTTAATATCCAGATCCTTGAACCATTTTGATTTAATTTGTGCAGGGTGAAAGGTAAGGATCCAATTTCAGTTGTCTACATATGGCTTTCCGATTTGTCCAACACCATTTGTTGAACAGGTTATCTTTCTTCCACACTATGCTTTTGCCCCCTTTATCAATATCAGTTAAATATATGAGGGTTCATCTCAGAGTCCTCTATTCTATTCCATTGGTCTTTCATTCTGTTTTGGTACCAATGCCATGCTGTTTTTGTCACTATACCCTTGTACTATAATTTCACCTCATGAATTGAGATGCCTCCTGCCTCCTTCTTCTTGCTGAGTAATGCTTTGGCTATTCTGGGTCTTATGTTATTCCATACAAATTTGAGTATTGCTTTTTCTATATCCGTGAAGAATGATGTTGGTATCTTGATAGGGATTGCATTAAATCTGTATAGGGCTTTGGGTAAAATGGCCATTTTGATGATATTGACTCTACCTAACCATGAACATGGAATGTTTTTCCATCTACTCAGATCTTCTATAATTTCTTTTTTTAAAGTTCGATAATTTTCATTGTGTAAGTCCTTGATATCCTCTGTGAGATTTATGCCCAAGTATTTTATTTTTTTGGAGGAGATGGTGAAAGTGACTTCCTAATTTCTTCTTCATTGTCCTTATTGCTTGAGTATAGGAATGCTAATGATTTAGTGGTGTTAATCATATAGCCAGCACTTTGCTGAAGTTGTTTATAAGCTCCAGGAGTCTCCTGGTTGAGCTTATAGGATCTTGTAAGTAGAGGATCATGTGATCTGCAAATAGAGACAACTTGACTTCTTCTTTTCTTATTTGAATTCCTTTGATTTCCTTCTCTTGTCTGATGGCTTTGACAAGAGTTTCAAGGACTATATTGAATAATAGTGGTGAGAGTGGACAGCCTTGTCTTGTTCCTGAATTAAGAGGAAATGCTTTCAGTCTTTCGCCATTCAGTATAATGTTTGCTATGGGTCTACTGTAAATGGATCTTACATAGTTAAAATATCTTCCCTTGATCCCTAGCCTCTCCAGGGTTTTGAGCATAAAACGATGCTGAATTTTTATCAAAGGCCTTTTCTACGTCAATTGAGATGATTATATGATTTTTATTTTTAATTCTATTTAAGTGGTGAATTACAATTATTGATTTGTGAATGTTGAACCAGCCCTGTTTTCCAGGAATGAAGCCCACTTGATCATAATGTATTATCTTTTTAAAGCACTTTTGGATCCAATTAGCTAGACTTTTATTAAGGATTTTTGCATCTATGTTCATCAGGGAAATTGGTCTATAGTTTTCTTTTCTTGTTTGATAGATTTTGGTATGAGAGTTGCTTCATAAAAAGAGTTTGGTAGTGCTCCGACCCTGTCAATTTCATCAGAAAGCTTGTAGAAGATCAGTGATAATTCTTCTGAGAACATTAGGTAGAATTCTGCGGTGAATCCTTCAGGTCCAGGACTTTTCTTTTTGGGAAGGCCTTCGATTGCTGCTTCAATTTCAGAACCTGAGATAGGTTGGTTTAGATTTTTCAATGTCTTCCAGTGTTAATCTGGGAGTGTTGTATGTGGCTAAATATCTTTCCATATCTTCCAGATTATCAAACTTGGCAGAGTGTCCATTTTCAAAATAAGATCTGATAATCTCCTGGATTTTGGTTGAATCCGTGGTGAGATCTCCATTTTCGTCTTTCATTTTAATGATTTGCTTCATTTCAATCTTCTTTTTGGTGAGGTTGGCAAGGGGTCTGTTGATCTTATTTATTTTTTCAAAGAAGCAACTCTTTGTTTCATTGATACTTTGTATAGTTTTTTGTTCTCAATTTCATTGATTTCAGCTCTGATTTTAGTTATTTTCTGTCTTCTGTTAGCTTTGGGATTGGATTGTTCCTTTTTTTGTAGGTGTTTCATTTGGAGCATAAGACTATTTGGGCTCTTTCCGGATTTTTGATATATGCATTCAGTGCTATAAATTTACCTCTTAAGTATGCTTTCATACTATCCCAGAAGTTTCGATATGTTGTTTCATCATTCTCCTTCATTTCCAAGAATTTCTTGATTTCTGATCTCATTTGGTCTTTTATCCATTCTTCATTTAAAAGGGTATTATTCAATTTCCAAGTATTAAAGTAGCTTCTGTTGTTGGGTTTTTTTTTTTTTTTTGCTTGTGTGTGTGTGTCTGTGTGCACGCGCACACTGATTGCGAAGAACATGGCATTGTGATACATGGGACTATATCTACTTTCTTGAATATGTTAAGGTTAGCTCTGTGGACTAGGATGTGGTCTATATTTCAGAAGGATCCATGACCTGCTGAGAAGAAGGTAAACGCAGCTGATTTAGGATGGAATATTCTGTAGATGTCTGTTAAGCTCAATTGGTTAATAGAGAAATTCATATTGGAGATATCTTTGTTGATTTTTTTGTTTTGATGATCTGTCCAATGTTGATAATGGTGTATTGAAGACCCCCAGTATTATTGTGTTAAGATATATGAGGGGTTTAATGTCCTTGAGTATTTTTTCATGTATTTGGGGGAATTGTGATTGGGGGCATAAATGTTAATTATCATTAAGTATTCTTGCTGAATTGTCCCTTTTAGTATGATGTAGTATCCATATTTGTCCTTTCTAAGTAGTTTTGGATCAAAATTTACTTTATCAGATATTAGGATCACCATGCCAGCTTGCTTTTTTGGGCCACAGGCCTGGTAGACATTCTGCCAACCTTTCACCTTCAGTCTGTGTCCATTTTTGAGTGTGAGGTGTGTCTCTTGCAGACAACATATTGTTGGATTTTGTTTTTTGATCCAGGAAGTCAATCTGAGTCTTTTAATTAGGGCATTGAGACCATTCCCATTCAGAGTTAGGATAGATATGGGAATCTGAGACCCAGACTTTGTGTTTGTCGCTGTGTTTTGTGCCATCTTGGGTTTCTATTGGAGTGTATTGTGATTGTAGACACTCTCTTGTTTAGGGGATTAGAGAATTATTACTGTGTTCTTCTGAA